>JACEIK010001608.1:66259-107914 GCA_018107945.1 Datura stramonium | reverse complement strand
TAGGTACGTCTAAGCCTAATCGATACAACAGTTTAACCACGACCTAGACAAGTCCTATGTGAAGAAACTTATAGTTTTTCCTAAATCTGTTAATGTCTTCAACTGCTAATAATTTAATATTCTCAATAGACTTATTAATAGCGACCGTAGATTCAGACGTTTTAATATTATAATTTTTAATAAAATTAAAGTGTCCAGTCTTATATACCTTTTCAAAACATTCCTTTGGGATATTCCAATTTTTTAAAACGCTCTCTATCTTAGCTATTTTAGTAGTTGTGGCAGAAATATTAATACTATTTATTATGTTCTTATTTTCAGAAGTGTCCATTAAAATTGTGCAAATAGTTTTAACTGAATAATTAATATATCATCTAATTGTCTTCTTTGTACAGACAAATTATGACTAACAGAACATAATTCATTATATAACCTAATTGGATTGTCAAGAATTAATTTTCTAGTTATTTTTCTAGAATAATTATCTAGAGTTTCTAAAGGTATTAGTTTTTTTTTTATAATAGTCTAAGTTCTTTAATATTTATGTTCTTTTCTTTTTATAGTTACTCTTATATTTCAAACATATCCATTTTCTCCTATTGTAGTATTTTATTTGTTTTGTAAGTGGATGTGTAAGCATAAAATTTAATATAGTACGAAGTATTCGGGGGAATGTTAGTACTATCCTGGGGCCAATATCTACTTTATATGTTACTCCTTAATAGTTATTTCTTTGTAAAGTATTTACTGGTTATCTTATCTAATTTTTGTTATCTTATTCCTTTAGGTCTGGTAACAGGAACACCATCCGGGTCCGGCTCTAGTATCAAAACTTTAAAGCTAATCCAACCAAAAGTATAGGCTTGCCAATGTCTAGACCGTGATTAAACGGTTACCCAACTTAAGAAATAAAACTAAGAAAATAGAGTAAGAGTATCGGCAAAACTAGACACAGAAATAACCACTTAAGAGCAACATAATTTCGACTGGCTCTAGGATAGTATAAAGATTTAGCTACTCAAACTCATACTCCTCCCATTAACAGCAACTCTACGATACCATTTAGCGGATCGTGAAAACAGCTTGAAAAATTAATTTAAAGGAAGGAGCAAAATAAAGAAAATACTACAAGTGATAATAAGAGTAGGAAGAAACAGATACTTACAAAGAGTTGTTTATTGATAAGAAGGAAAAATGGAGAACATAGAGCTTGGGAAATTTGGAAGTGAGTTTAGTGTTTTCCGAATGCCCTTCCTAATACAAGGTGAAGATCTTAAATAGACCACAATACGAGTGATCAACTAATTACTACCTGCTATATATTAACATGTGTCCACATCTGTGATTTAATTTTACACGGATCTATTTAAAAGATGTCTTCATTTTCTTGAAACTTGATTTCCTTGAAATTTGATACTTGTCCTGATGTGACCTTTGAATTTGATGAAGATTCGTCTTCACATCTGCATGGGAAGTTTGTAGAGATTCCATTTTGTCATATGTAGCTTGTCTTTTTCTTTGCATTCTTTTTGGTGGATTCTTGGGGGTCCACTTGCATTTGATTGTAGTAGCTTTTTCATTTTTCTGAAAGATGATACTGGCCATCTTCTTTGATTTGAGAAGATAAGCTTGAGCTATCCTTGTGGTTCTAGCATGTCTCCATTACTTGGTTCACTTGTATGAGAGGATGGAGTATCTAATAATTCCATTATACGTTTTTTGTTAGGTATCTTTTTCCAAATTTGACAAGGCCTGATGGAGCCTTCTTTTAATTCTTCCTTGGCCAGTTGAGAATCCTATCGTAATGAAGAACTTGAAGTTTCCTTATATTCCTTGTAGATTATTTGGTGCCCAGCTTTTGATTTTGTTGGTCTTACGAGATATTTAATCCTTTCAAATTCATAAATATAAAGGACCATCGATAATATATAAATTCTTTGCAATAACTTACACAATTAATATTTTCTGGTAGGGTAGAAATATTCGCTCTACCTGAAATTTTCAAGCGTACGAGAAAATGTTTGACAATACTGTTTATTTTCTCGAATTGGTTCAACCATTGGTAAACCATCTTGGGGATGATCGCGGCTTTTCATTTCTTTAATACTTGACAAACCAAGTGAGTGTTTGGACTTGATACATAAAGTTATACTAGGTTGCCTTATAATTATACCGAGTTCTATGTATAGGTCTATAGGTTCTTGAAAGGGAGTGGGTGTATGTAGATGATCTACAAATCATTCAAACGGACTTAAAATTCTTTTAATTGTGAACTTCGAGTATGGAATACTGTCAAGATTATCTGGACATTTTAATTTATGCTCAATTTTTACTAAATTGGTGTATGTTAAAATAACAAACTCATAATAACTGGGTTTTAAGGGGATCATCTATCTCCATATAATTCCAATTTGTGTAGTAGAGGTTTTAGTAACTTTCGGGTACTCCAAAACCTTCATATTTTTATCGAGGGCCATGATCAGCGCCTGTAAAACTGTTAGCTCAAACTATTTGTTTATTTGAAATATTTTCTCCATTTTCTTTTTAGGAGTAGCTAGCGAGAACTTCTTGAGAGTATGTCTCACGGTGGCTTCATTTCATAGCTATCCTTTGTTTTGATAGAGATAGTTTTGTCGCCTGATGAAGATTCTCCTTTAAAAACATATTTTAATGGTTGTAATCTGGTCTGACTGGTTATAGGTTCCTTTAATGGGGACGGAATAGTAGCTTTTGGCAAAGATGGGAATTCTGCAAAAACTGAATATTTATTTTCGTGTTTTGATTTTTCTGTTCTTTGAATGGTCTTTTCATTATTTCTTCTGTTTGAAAAGGCTGAAATGGAAGCCTCAAGGGCCTTATACCTGGTGTTCGGGTCTCATTTTAGTTCCCTGTAGAAATTCCCTAATCAAAATTTGGGAGAGGTATTTTCTTCATATAAACTCGATTTGAAAATCAAAGCTGGATAACAAAGCCTGCCATTTGGAAAATATTTGTTTAGAAACCAGATTTTTCACATCTTTTTTTTTAAAACATCTTTGGCTTCTTTGCAGTCTACTCGTAGTAAAAATTCTTTATTTATTAGATCATCTTGAAATTTTGTGATACATAGCACTGTAAGCCGAGGTACAACGTGAATATTTAACAATTTTTCTAAGTATTATTCCAGATTCCTGGTAGGTCTTACTATTGTTCAGCGGGGTTTTCTAGGGAGATTTTTGTTTAAGGATGCCTCCATATCCATGCAGGCGTCGATTTCTACTATCATGAATGACTCTAGATGTATTCCTAGACATGGATGTTTTTGAACAATTGATTTTATTTTGGACTCTCTCTGTTTGTTCTAATCCCCATGGGACTGGATCCTTCTTAAGACGTTGATAAAGAGGCTTACAAAACTGTCTAATATTTGGAATAAAATCTGCAACATAATTGAGAGTTTCTAAGAATCTCTGAAGCTTAGTTTTATCAATTAATTTATCTAGAAATTTGGATGAGAACTCAATGGCTCTACAAATGGGTTTATAGGTTCCTTGATAGAGTCATGACCAAGTAATCTAATAGCAGTCTGGAATAACTTAATCTTTTAGTGCCATACTAATCCGTTTTACTTAACAACTTTTAAAAAGGTTTGGATATGTTTGAAGTGTTGATCAATATCTTATGAGTATATTAAAACATCATCTATGTAAACTATAGAAATATGAGTATGTGGATTAAATATGTTGTTCATTATATTCTGAAATTCAGACGGTGCATTTTTAATTCGAATGGCACACATTTCCATTCATTGTCGAAAGGTACATTAAAAGTTGTTTTATATTTATCTTTATACGCTGTCTGTATTTGCCAAAATCCGGATTTCATATCGAACTTACTATAAATGTTAGCTTTATAAGTTCTTTTAAGAAGATCTCTTTTATTGGTTATTGGATACCTGATCCATTTTAAAACTTTGTTAAAGGGTATAATTAATGACTAGCCTTGGGGCCCCTCTTTTTCTTTATTACTATGCTACCCTGACATAGAATCTTGAACAACTTCATGGTGACTTGGAAGGTCTAATAATAATTTTATCAAGTAAATCATTGATTTCTTTTTTACAATATTCCATTAACTCCTGATTCATTTGAATAGGCCTTGCTCTAGTAGGGATATTCTTTTCGTTGAATCCCTCAATATATGGTAACTCAATAATATGGTGTTCCCTATCCCAAAGGCATTAGGAAGTGCAGACAAACTTCTCGTTCCTATGAATTCTTGTGAGCTTTTAATTTTGGCTTCTACCTTCAAATTTTTAAGAAGCAGATTCAATCGTTTAAATTTATCTCTTTCTTTAAATAGTATATTTGTTGGGAAAGAGATTTATTCTAAAGATAGTTTTTCTTTTTATAAATTCACTTTCTTCTTTTGACATATTATTTAGGTCGGGAAGAAATGATATCTTCACTGGAAATTGGTGTGGATGCCGTCACAAATGAGACATAGAGCTTTATTTGGGTTATAAATGGGTTGCCTAATATTATTTCTTCGTTTATATCTTTAGTTATTACAAAATCATTAATAAAAGTAGATTCCATTGTGCATATGTGTGCCTTATGGAGTTCATGATTTATTATAGGCCTTTCTCATCGCGGAGAATAACAGCGTTGTACTTTTTTCAAGGTACTTAGTAGGGATTATTCCATATATAATGCAGTTTTGGTCTGGACTTGTGTCTAATAATGCAATTTTGTGAATAGTATAGTGTTGCCAACCAATGTGAGTAGGTATGTGCCTCCTCACGGGTTTTAATTATTGCAATGGTTTACTCGTTTACCTTCTAGGGCTCCTAGAGACTCATCTTCTTCTTCACCTTTTTCTAATTTTGATGTTTCTCTGGTTCGGATTGATACAATTCAGATTCTTTTGTTGGTTCTGGATTCATTTAATAGTTTATTAGCAAGGACATATTGTTTCTAGCTTGTTAAGTCTTTGCTTAACTTAACTTAACTTCATTTTTAATATGTCATAATTCAGTTTTAGAAGATCTTGTACTATTGTACTAGACTTTTGTTCTTTAAATTTATTTAGTACGTTTTTCATATTAAAAGGCTCAATTGTTTCTTGTCATGTTATTGTTGGTTAAGAACTATATTTTTTAATTCTATTAAATATTTTCTTTTAAGATATTTATCTTCAATATGATCAATCATATCAAAGAAGATTTCCTTGTTATTATTGGTAATGACATTTTAGTGTGTGGCTATCACGGGTGCGAGATTGCTCCCGTGCATGCACAATGATCAGTTAAGTCACTATTGTCAGAACTTCTATGTTATATAAAGCTGGTGCCATCACTTGAGCTTTCTTCGGGGAAGAATTGTGTCATGTTCATCAAGAATTGAATATAATCTATCTTGTATTTACGGATCAAGTTCTAACATGACAGTCATATCTTTCTTTTTATTAGGGACCTTACAATCCTTGGCCCTATGGCCAAAATTTTCACAATTCAACACTTATCATTATTTCCTTGAAAGCCACCTTTGTTGGCTTCTCGTTTGTGCCTTTTAAATCTTTTCTTTTAATGATGGGGTTTTCAAATTTATTTTTATAGTGCTTGTGTCTTCTTTTAATTTTCTTGGATGCCTCTTTTGAAGGGGCGGACAACTTTATGTATCAAAATCTTGAAAAAGCTTCCTATTTCTTTTTTTGGATATTTTATTATCCTTTTTAATTTGATTTTTAAGCTTCATATCTGTACATAATTCAAGTCCTCTAACATTTATAAAACTTATAAGGTCACTGTAATTGGCTATTAGGAATTTTTCCATCAAATCTTCTTTTAATTTTAATTCTAACCTTTTCTTGAATAATGTTATTGAAACCACTTATGAATTTTTCTGTCACGCCCTACCTTGGGAGGCATGACTGGCACCCTATGCCTACTAGGACCTGAGCTACTGACCCAGTGAGCCTAAGCACCTCACGGTGTAGAGCGACTCTAACTCTAGAATCAAGAAAAAAAGGGGCTATATAGCGGTTATAAATACAACCCCCGGCCGACAAGGCCTATAGCTACCTGTGAAAATAAACAACTAAATAGGGCCTAACACGGACAATACACATAATCTGAAACACCTTGGCCCCACCTGGTGATACATCTAACCACGGGAAATGTGCAATGTTGCAAGCCTCTACAAGAATAATAAGATGGTGGGACAGGGCCCCACGGCCTACCCATCCTATATAAAAAAAAGAAGTGAACCTCTATGGCACAAGCTCTAGAAGAAGGGAGCTGATGGCTCTGTACGACTGACCGAGACTACGAAGGATATGCTCCTCGTCTAGTTGTACACAGATCAAATGTCCTGAGCGCCCCAAAGGGGGCGTCGGTACCACGGGTATTAGTATGTAAGCAATAACTATAAATGACTTAAAGTAAATAATAAAGCCCACCATAGCTGAAGTAAAGGAAATGGACTGAAGCTGACTGATGATGAAATCAAGACTAAACATAAGCGCCAATAAGAAGGGTAGGGGTCATACATGACAAATGTAACGTCTTACTATCTAACTTCTCATTAACTAAAGCAACAACGTAAACCTTACCTGGCCCCATAATCCAGAAGAGTGCAATCAACACATAACAACCACACGGACCCCCATTAGCCCTAGTGAGTACACCTCAATCTAATTACCCCTATCCGGGTCTTACCCCACCACCTACTAACTACAAGCATCCTGCCGGTCCTCTGGGTATGCAGCTTGGGCCCGCTGGGCCCCTGACTATAGTTATTACCTGAGTCGGAGGACTCCTGGGAAATCTACACCCCGGGCGCAAGCACTCGGCGGGGGTGTGTATAGGCCAACCCGACAAAGTTTGAGGTTTGGCTCCCCATCTTCATCCTAGCGGACTGCATGCCGCTCACGTAGAGCGATGTATCCTCGCCTCTGGTGGACGAGTCGGCCCAGCTATTAACCCTGGGGCGGTCACAGAAACTATACGACAATCAGCCCAAACAATGCAAATACAGGTCTCAACTTATAACAATAACTGCACACAATCACATACTCCCGACACGCTTTGCGAGTCATTACTTGATTACTATCTTGGAGAAACTTAAAAATAAATCTATCTATATAGCGGAGAGTATCTGGCCTTCTGGGCCTTATGCTAGTCGCCTCTGGGATAATCTGTATGACTGTCTACAGGCACACCATGTGCACGTATTTGATCGAGAGGATCACGATAGTGATCATGATCTCTAATAATACGGTGAATAAATTGAGGTCTGAAGTAGCTGGCGAGTTTCGGCTCGTGTTCAACTGCCCTTCTCAACATAAATCTTGTTACTGGAAAGATAGGATTAGTTTTATTACTAAATTCGGCAAAAAGGAAAACTTTATATAGAAATATTAACTATATTTCTAATTGAATGGAACATGGTCGAAACCTCGTTATTTCTCGAAGATTTAGAAGGGAGAAATACTTACTTTAAGCCTGGGATCATATTGACACTAGTTTGGAGCAATTCCAACAACTTTTGTTGTTCCGTGGGACAGCGATTGGCCGGGCGAATTTCACAGAGCTATACGTAGAAATGCTCACAGCCTTATGCTGATACCCGAAGTTAATTTGAATTTGGAAGGCGTTTGGAAGAAACTTATATATTCCCTTCGTCCTCCCTCTTTTCTGGTTGATCTATATGAGGAAATGACATAAGAACAAAGGGTGAGGCCTATATACTTGCAGAAAAATACATAGCAACGTGGCACGTTGACGTCTTTATTTGGCTTCGTTCCACATTGGCTAACATGGAGGTCGGCTCAGGTGCCACTTTGCCCCTGCAGGCGGCGCGGTTTGGCCTCCTCTTGCGAAATTCCAACTTGGCACTCGTTCGACCCTTCCTCGGGCCCCTTTCCTCATACATTATGGCACTCTAAAACTCTCAACCAACATATGAATAGGCCATCTAAGTGCTAGAAACTTAGGGGTGTAACATCCTTCCCCATAGAACATTAGTCCTCGAAGATGTTAGCCTTGCAGAACTTTGCTTTCAGTTCTTATTAAATTTCTGTAGAGTCTCCCCTGTAATATGGACTACCCAAACACCCTGAAATGCAGAAAATTCCAATACGGTTATCCACACAATACTATGGCATTCATTTCAAAGTAGCGAAGTCAACTACTCCACATATACATGTATATAATGCAGCTTATGAAACAATAACAACAACATACCTCTTGGCTGCACAATCTGCTAAGTCTGAAATAACTAAGGATATCTTGTTTCATAACGCCTTACGCAGCCAGGATCATCACCTTGCCAATAACACTTTGCCAGAAGCAACATCTTTGGTTCTCGGTCTACGGATCTTGCCAGTCTAGTGGTGCTACTGGGTTTCTTCATAAGCTAACTCCTTAATGACTTGGACGTCTTTGGCTGGAACGATCGGGAGGATCTCCTATACACTTCCTCGACGATACGTAAAAAATTGGGTGGAACGGGTTCTAATGGCCTATCCTTCGGCGAATCGATGGAGGCCCAATAAACATTGGGCTGAGCTTCTTCCTTGCAAAATCTCACCACCTTTCATCGGTGAAACCTTCGGGACCTACCCGGTGACCTCTGGCTAAACTCTAGGTTTCTCCACCGCACATCGGCATAAGATTTATGGCGGCTCTGCGAGCTATCGGCAAATGTTCACGATAAAGCTTTACTTTTCCTTCTGCCCATTTTAAAATGTCCAGGTTTTCTCTACCTGCCCGAAGTTATCCTCTAGAAAGCCCCCACTTTCATTTATGGTGGACATCGAGAGTCTGAGTTATATATTCCATTTGACCACCAATTGGGATTACGAGGAACCATGCTTAAGTTGACATATGTCACCGTCTATTCTAACATCCTTTTCTAAAATTTAGTCGTAGATTGCACCCCTCTGTCAGAGTTTATCAAACACTGAGGCTCCACGCTCCATCTGCTTACAGGGTATTTAACTTGACATAAGTCTTAATGGCAATATAATTTCATCGGCGAGGCATGAATTGACCTCGTTGATCTTATTGTACAAACTCAAATAAGGTCGGGCTACACAGTGTGAGATAACCCTGTGACGGTTTTCATATTAATTATCCTCCACTCCCTTGCAGACACGACCATCTCTTACATTAGATAACTCGATTCCTGCAATTACACTTTTGGCACATGTGAGGCTCTTCATGATTTAATGATATCTCCTGTGCTCGTACCATCTCATAGCATTTTCACCATAAAATTCTTGGAGCAACGAACACATACACCTTATTTATAGTCTGCTATTTGAAGTTCGCAACCCTTGGAGCGTGGGGTCAACATCCGAACAATATGACCTTGCTTGTTGTTATATTGAAGGCTCGTGACTGTCCATTGGGCCTCATTTCCAAGATGCACTATGTTAGAGTCTCGTGTCGGCACTCCTTATCTTCCCCTTAGGCAAGACTTACCGCAACATTCTAGGCTATAATCTTCTTTTGTCTCTTAGCGTAGCCCGAGGCTTGGTCCCAATATGCGATGTTCTATCAGCACGGAGGTGATTCTAATTTCCCCCAAGTCTGATATTGAGTGCTTTTCCTCTTACCTTCCTTAGACTGAGCATAGAGTATGCAGTCAGTGCATGGAATGTACCAAGTATGCAGAGTAAGTCAAACCACTAAATAAGTAAAATCATTTAAAACATGCATAGTAAAATAAACAAAATAAGAATTTGAGAGTAGGGCTTGCATGCTATCTTTATGAAAACATGATCTCACATAACATAACATCATAAGCTGAATCGATTGACCCAAAGCTGAAATTTGTAATCATAAGTAGTAAACATTGGGTCAAACCTACTCTAGAACATATATATATACACAACATTAGTGATAAACATGCATAATTTTAATCATGAGGAAGAATGGGAGACTTTTTTTTCAACCGACATACCACGATAGAGCTTACATGGTCCCAACTATCACACTAAAGTGGGTAGAGCCGTCCAAAGCCTTGCCAGGGATAAGGACGATACCATGATATCAATATCAAGCTCATGGCCCAATCAGGGTAGGGTATAGTTCTCATAAGAGGTCCCAATATGTCTGCCCTTACCTACGTTGGTGCGTAGTTTTTGAGGCATAGGGTTGACTAACCCATAGCCTGCTGATTAGCAGACACTAATCCCAAAAATATGCATATGCTCTCCATTTTCAATGAAGCTGAATAATCATGATATATAAATATAGATAATACATGAGGAGCCTTGGCTCAGACCATACCACAAAATTTGAACATAAATGAGTGTTCGCTCCCAAAACCATGTGGTAAGAAAAATTAGTAAAATCATAATCATACTTGAACATATGGCATTGCCCGATACATTAACAAGCGAGTTAACTTGATTCACTTGGCTTATGAACATAACATGGGTAGATTGAAACATGCTTTTTCATCAAAATCCATCATATATGAACATTAGCCTTAGATCTACTCTTCTCATAAGCTTTGTAAATGGGCTTTATAAATTTGGAAATACTAGTAAACATGATTAGTATTCGAAAACATGATAAAACTGGCCCATAGATCATGCTTCGTCAATTAAAACATATTTAGATAATGCCCATGACATAGATTTAGGAATTTCATGCATCGGGTTAAAACCCCATACAATCCAACTCATGATTTTCCGCCCAGAGATTAGAGAGGGATAGGGCACGAGGTGTGAACAAATTCACCCATTCGCAGCCTACATACCTGTTGGCAGATGATTCTTACACTTCTACATTTTCCCAAGAGAAATTGAAGAGAACCTTGAATGGTTGCCTTGATCACCTCTTTAGACTATTACTCTTGCATGCATGGGTTTAGAATAGGCTAGGTGACTTAATCTATCTTAATACACCACTGAAATAGCTTTAAACGATGTAGTTTAGGCCTTAGGATCCTTAGAAATTATGGAAAAGCCCTTACTAAGTTCGTAGGAAATTACTTGACTTCCAGTTCCCCGCAGGGACTGGACGACTCGTCACTCTAGGCCGCTCGTGGTTTTGCATCCTTCAAAGTACACTGCTTGGGGGTTTTCTATGCTCGGCAAAGGGACTCACGATTTGTTACTAGTGAGCACGAGTCGTGCTCACCACTCATCGCATACAACACACAGGATTTCACTTAGCTCTATCATGCTGCTCTGACCCTCCCCATGAATCATGATGACCGACCATGACTTGTGGGGAGCTTCCATAGTGTACACTGCCACTTTTCTTCACCGCTACTCAAAATCATTGCCCGGTGGATCGGCCCAGTCGTGGATTCGACCACGACTCATGGTCATGTCCGTGGGGACCCTTAATCCCGAATTCTAATTTCACACCCTGATCCTCACCACGAGTCATCTCACGATTCGTGGTCTACCTCACCAGGTCATAGAATGACTCTTTCTGTGACACGATGCGGATACAATTTTTCTCCATTTCAACTCGGAGGTCGATCTTTGGGCCTTACGGGGCATATCAATATCTCCCCTTGGGAACTGTTCATCCTTGAATGTTGGAAAACATACAAAAAGTAGAGAAATGCAATCATCATATTCAAATACTGATCATTTAAGCTGAAAACTGACGGAATGACTATCTCCGATTCAAACTATATAGATGAGCTGAATTCCTGAATAATACATACATCATATACATAAAGTAGTAGCTTGGGCACATGAACTGAACTTGAAAACTAAATAGATTTTAGGGCAAAAACTGATACCTCAAGCTAGAACTGAGCTGGTAGAGAATAAATATTGGTATCTAGCCATCATTTTCCTTCATCTTCCCATGTAGCTCTTTCAACATTCTAATTCCTCCATAAAACATTAAATGAAGCTACTTCGTGTTCCGCCTTCCGAATCTGGCGATCCAGTATTTCCACCAGAACCTCTTATAGCTAAGGCTGTCTTTCACACCGACACTGTCCACCAGGACAATTAGAGCTGGATCACCCAAGCACTTGTTTATGACCGTCCATGGGAATATAGAATGCACGAAGCTAATTATAGAGGGCAACTCCAATCGGATGCCACTTTGCCAACCCGTTTCACAATTCGGTAGGGGCCAACTTAACAAGGGCTGTGTTTTCCTTTCTTTCAAAATCAAATCACTCCCTTCATGGGAAGACACCTTAAAAAACACCCAATCATCCACTTCGAACTCGGTTCTCTCCTTCTCACATCGGCCCTTAGGACTTTTGGCTTCAGGTTGTTTCAACTTTGTCCGTATGAGCTGATCTTCTCACTAACCCTCATGGTTGAAATCTGGTACTATCTCGCAGCTTCGCCGACTTCAAACCAACCAATAGGCGACTACATCTCCACCCAAAGAGAGCCTCCAAGCGGGGCATATGAATCTTTGGAATGGTAGATATTATTGTATTCAAACTACGATAAGAGGAAAATGATCATCTCAACTACCTTTGAAGTCAATCACGCATACTTTCTCAACATGTCCTCAAGTCTGAATTGTCCAATCCGCTTAACCATCCATTTGCTGGTGAAATGTTGTTGTGAGCTTAACACGAGTACCTTGTCCTTTTGAAATGACTCAAAAACGAGAGGTAAATTGAGGTACCTCTATCGATATGATGGACAAGGGTACTCCATGCAATCGAACTAGCTCCCGAATTATAGTTTGGCATAATCTCACCAAATACATGGTTTTGATCGATAGAAAATAGCTGCTTCGAACCAACCTATCTGCAACAACCCAAATGGAGGTCATATTAGAGTCAGTGTGGGCAACCCTAGTTATGAAGTCCATATTGATTTCATCCCAGATCCAGTAGAAATACTGATGTCCTGAAGCACACTTCCCAGTCTCTGATGCTCAGCATTTACTTGCTAACAGTTTGGGCGCCAGCTACAAACTCCGCGATGTCCTCTTCTTACCATTCCACTAATAGACTTCCCGTATGTCACGGTACATCATGGTAGCACCTGGATGGATAGATTACATCCGCAGGCATCATGCATGATTCCTCAAATCACCAACATCCTAGAGAACACATAAAGTGACCCCTGGTACCGAAGCACCATCTCCTTTGGAGAAAACCTCACCTTGGTTTTGAAGAACTTCCTTTATCTTTACCAAAATTGGGTCCACTCGTCTGTCTAGCTTTTACATCGGTTACCAGGATGATTCGGATCCATTCGAATAACCAACACCTCCATCGGCTGAATCAACCGAACTCCCAACCTTGAAAGTCAATGCACGTCTTTCACCAGCTCCTTATTTCCCTCCTCTACATGGGACACACTTTCCACAAGGGAGTCTACTAAGTGCATTTGCAACCACATTAGCCTTCCCTATATGATAAAAGACACTTATGTAATAATCCTTAAGTAGCTCCAACCACCTCCTTGCCGAAGATTGACATTCTTCTTGGTAAACACATATTATGAGCTCTTATGATCACTAAACATGTCCACGTACAGACTATGCAAATAGTGTCTCCATAGTTTCAAGGCAAGAATCACCACCCACGGCAATTTCAAGATCATGGGTCGGGTAATTCTTCTCATGGAATTTCGGTTATGGAGGCATATAGTTTGCAACCTTCCGTTTTCCATCAACATTAGATGTCACGAGGTTTAATGCCTTTGAACCAATCGAATCACTCAGATAAGTTGCTTTTGGCGCCTGAAGCGTCAGATGTCAACTCTTAAGGCCATGCAGGCTCTGGGGACCTACTCTTAGGTTGGTGGGGTGCAATGGATACAGAAACCTTTAAAACATCATAATTAATATTGCTTTTAAAATCTTTGGTATCGGAAATGTTTTTAGTCGGCGATTCTTACCGCTCTATTTTAGAAGTCAATTTTATATACTGGTTGTTTTATATTAAAAATCTATAGTTTTCAACTACACCTTGTATATAATTGGCATCACCGAAGTCTGCATTACCACTCAAATGAGCGCATGCTCCTCTTTCTCTCAAGAGTGCATCAGGATATCCTCCAATAAACACAATCATGAACATATTCGGGTAGTTGAACAACTTTGTTCATCAAGTCCATAAAAGCTGAGGCATCCGTAGTCAAAGGACATAACTATAAACTCATAATGACCATACCACTTCCTAAGGTTGTCTTCAAATGTCTCTCTCCCGAACTCTAAGATGATTGTACCCGGATGTGAGAACTATCTTCGAAAAACACTTAGCACCGAAGATGGACAAATAAATCTTTAATATTTGTGTGGCTAGAGGATACTGTACTTGGCGGTGAATTTGTTCAATTACGATAATAAATACACATCCAAAGAAACCATCTTTCTTCTGGACAAATAGGATTGGTACACCCCATGGGGACTTGCTTGGTCTAATGAAACCTTATATAATGAGTCTTTCATTGCTCCTTTAACTCTTTTACTAGTTGTAGCCATTCTAAAGGAGGGGCTTAGATATAGGTTGCTTGTCAGGAAGAAGGTCAATACCAAAATCAATTTCATCTCAGGAGGAACACCCCGATAAATCATTAAAGGAATACTTCTAGGTACTCGCATACTATTGGAATAGACTAAATAGTTGGGGTATCGAACTCAACATTGATGAACCCGCAAGTGTACGGGTTGTACAAGTAATATAGTGGCCCTTTTCAAGAACCGGAATGTCGAACCCACAGGGACTGGACTACGGGGTAAAACCTTTTCAAGTGTCAATTTACTATAACTCTAATAATGAAGACAGAGTGTAAAGAAAAGTTTTTATATTTTGGAAACTTTTTATACTAAAGTAAAAATATTTATACAATTGAGTCTGAACTTATGAATGTGAGCATGCCGGGCTAAAACGAACATGTAAAGAAATCAATTATCGATATACATGGTTTATCTTTTCTCCGGTTGCTAGTCAAGGACTTATGCCTATGGATTAAGTATTTAACCCAACTTAAGAATCATGAACCTTCCACCTACATTTCTGTGATAAGAAGAAATTCATGTTCAAGCCATACAAAACCGATTCCACACTTGACTAATACGACTTTCAGGTATATTTCTATCCTGAAGGTAAATCAATTCTATATTTTCCCAAACCAAGAAAAGATCATATCCTATTAATTCACAACTTTCCAGTTTCTTGCCCTCTCGGGTGAAACCGGACTTTTTAGATTTACATTAACATTGGCCAGATATTAATGCTTAGTAAGAACAAAAATTAAATAGAACAACCATAGAAGAAAAGATGAATCAACCAGATAATCAACAATTACATTTCAATACAATAGTTCATAACCTCAGCAAAGAAAGGGATTTAGCCACTCATTTGTGGATTGAACATCATTAAATGAATGGAAATCATGCAAACAATTGAAAAGAAAGAAAGAAGGGATAGAGAAAACCCTAAGAATTTTTTTTTTTTTTTTTTTTTTTTTTTTTTTCCTCACAACTGCCTGCTAGCCCGTTCTTGCTCCACCAAGTCAGAATAATTAAAAATGAACCTAAGTGTTCTATTTATACTAGGGATAATTTTTCCCGGAATAACAAGCAACGTGTCACCCACGGGTGCATCGCGAACCTTTGCCTCAGGTGACACGGTGCAGGCTACCAAACTCTCTGGAAATTGTCCACTTAGGTAATTGCTTCCAATGTGGCACGGCATGCATCGCGGAGCATGGCCAGCGTGCCCCGGTGCTGTCCAGCGGACCCTCTGGGTGTTAAGTGCAGGGAAATTAATCCCAGTGGCACGGCTGATCGCGGACCTTCACTTTGGGATTTCTTGCACTTGCAATTCCCAGGCAGATTGCATCCGCGATGGCAGCGTGTCACGACTCCATGCCAGGCCCTTGTGTTCCTTGCTCATCCAACCGGCTTCCTTGCTCGTTCCCGAGTTCATCTTCGATTTCTCCCAACATGTCATTTTCTCCATCAAAAGCATGTTTTCCTGCAAAACAACGCTAATCATGTTGGTTAGTATAAAATCACACTTCCGCATAATTTACATGAGAATGTACACACATTGTTGGACAAACAAGGCAAAAGCTATACATTTAATTATCGATTTGGCATATAAATATACCCCTTATCACCTACCCCACACTTAAAATCTTGTTCGTCCTCGAACAATGCTCATACACCTCATGAAATTGATATCCCACCATGGCTACTTTGGCTCGACAATCCGAGCTACGGTTATACTAATTATGTTCACAACAAATCATCAAGAAAACATGCATAGTATCATCATTACAACGACAATTAATAAATCAAGACCTCCTAGCACAAGAATCGACTCTCGATATCGGCAAACTCCATGCATATTAGCGGCCAAGATATCCGACCTGAATTTATTCTATCATCAAACATGTGCCTGCAACATAAGAGAGATTCCCCTGTTTTAGTCACATGAACTCTAAAGAAATTCATGTCGGGGTATATATACGCACAATTTCGCTCACTCTCCCAAAAAAATTCACATGCATTGTGTCATGACCCATAAGCTTTGCCTTAGTGTATTACTCCACTAATATATGGATGCGTGATGTAAGATCACGTAGGACTTAACAGGTTGCCAATGTAAGCTACGGAACTAGTATATCTTGGGCTAACCAATAATAGTAACTGCTTTGAGCGCTTTCACACATCCATTACATTACGGAAATATTTTCTTCTTCTCCTCCTTCTCTTGAAGTTTATCTTTATGTTTATCACCCATTTCTTTAACACACCAGCCTAGTGAGGAAAAATGAGTTATACAACTTTCTTTCCTTCAAATCTGGCCATTTCACCCTCGACTCTTTTTCCTTTTTCTTTCTTTCTCTTTTTATCACTTTTCTTTTTCCTCCCTTTCTTTTCTTTTCATCATTTCACTCCTTGACACCATGGGAAAATTTTATATTTTCTTGAGCGCTTAAGAGCTTCGAAATTTGGTTTAAGGGCCATGGACAGAAGGGTTAACTTGGTTCACACCCTTTTCGACAAAAAGAAACGAAAAGAAAAAAAAATTATAAAAATTTTGAAGGCTCAACGGGCTGACTAGGATTTAATCTTCAAGGTGGGTATGAAAAGGAAAACAAGAAAAACTTTTGGTTAACAAAGAAATGCCTACATCCTTTCCTACACACTTCCTTCATTTCATTTCGTACACACACTTGGGAAAGGTTCTAGACAATCGACAATAGCATGGAATAAACAAATCCTCACTATACACTCGATGCACATGCTCAACTCAAGACCGACTTCAGGACTCTTTAATCGGCTAATCACAAGAATTCAAAATTAAGCCTCAATCACAGATCAGATTCTGCCAAGCGCCCAGTGTCTTACATATGTATAAAAAATTTGCATGTTTCTACGAATCATCTTTGCCATATAATTATTGCCTTTACAAACATAAGCAAAAGATGCACGTAGCCATGAGGTAGCACCATGCATGGGATACAACCAACAAGCCAACAAAAACTAAACATGTAAAAAAATTTTCTTTCTCCTATCGACTACCTTTCTCTTAAGACAGTCGTCATCCATCTATCATAGAAGGGTCACTATTTAAACTTCGGTTTCATTAGGACTCTCCTCGGCAAAGAACCAAAACCAAACTCAAAGCCCAAAAGAAAAACTGAATTACGAGAAAATTTTTAAAAATATCGATAATTTCGACAAGTTATTTACACACTGGTAATAACATTCAACAACACACACACCCACGGCTTCACAATAATAATATTTACAAAACGAACATACACATAAAAACGAGTCACATTGAAACAAACACAACAACGGAACAAAAGAACATGCGATAATATACAAGACAAGGCAAAATTCAGCACACTATTTCTCCCCACACTTAAAATCGAACACTGTCCCCGAGTGTTCATACAATTACAAACAGAAGGTGGTTTGTAGAACTCCACGTCCCGGTCAAAGTACTCCACTTCTTCATCGGAGTCACTGCTTAGCCTCATCCCCCATGTACGAGTCTCCACCATCGTCCTCCTCCGTCAAAAAGTGGAATCCTCATGACGTCTCCTCGTCTGCAGGGACATCATCATCTACAGGCTCCTCAAAAGCTGGGCCCACCAGGCTCTGGTGCTGGCGTTCTCGCCAAGGGTAATCTAAGTCGAGCGCATAGCTCGTCCTCCGTTACCGATCTCTCGCCTATGCGTAGCTGGAGCATCTGATCCCGAACATGCGGGACATATATTGGTCATCCCGAGCATGTCCTTTCAGTAATGAACGGGCCCGTGAGTGGTGTCGGGCGCCTTAGTTTTTATAACATCTATGGCTGCCGCTCCACACAACGGGATGTAGTCTGGGGCCTCTTCCTCGGCCTCAAGGCCCCTCGGGGGCGTGGTGTAGCCGCGAATCCGTACCTGTGCCCTTGATGCAATCGAGCCCTCTTCATGGCGGATATGATCACACGCCCAACATTGATCTCCGGCCATATGGGCATATACCCCAAGCATACGATCCTGGTCACATCCGTCATGGGCACCCCCGAAAGTAGCAGGAGCATACAATTTTAAGCCCAGGATCCTGGCTTCCCTGTTCATCTGTGCATAGGGCGGTGTACGATGGTAGCCCCTCTCTTTATTGCCCCTGCTCCAACGTGCCGTAGGCCCGGGCTCCACACAGTAATGCGTCGATATCCATAGGGTGGAGTATATTCGGTGCCGGAGTATGTAGGCGTCGCCCATTTTGCGCCCCTAGGATGGCATTGAGGTGGTGAGCTCCGGTCAGCCTTAATCGGCCCCTTATTTTGATGGTGTGACTCTGAGTGTCGGGTTCAGTTGGCATAGAATTCCCGAATTAGGTGCGGTGCACTCCTTGGGCTCGTCAAAAAATAAAACATAGCCCGGACGTCAATCAGATGCACCATCCGAGGAGGGAACTCCTGTGCCAATGGGTTCGTGCAATGTGCTCCTCAGGGAAGTATTTGTTTCTCCTTGTGTTTTGGTAGCACCACTTCTTACCCCTTCCTCGGTCACCCATCGCGTTCCATATTGGCGGCGCGCGTGGGCTTGCGGTCTTCTTTGAGACTAGCCGCTCCCGGTCTCAGCCTCTTTCGTCCGGCTGCACGATGTTGATGCGCCCACCCCACGCTGTCCTGCCTGCTCGACATTGCTCCTGTCAAAGAAAACAGGCAGTCTCAATGTCGGTCGGGTTAAATTAGCCTGAGCTAAGGTTGGGTTTTGGCTCGGCCACCCCACACTAGTATTTAGCTCACATTATGCATTTTGGCAAGATCACATTTTGTTTCTAATTTACAAAGATAACAAAAACTTGAACAACAACTAAAAAAGAAAAACAACACAACAAAGGAATTGCCTCGTGCCTTCTTAAAATTCGACGGTATCACCTCTATGTACTACTCGGACTTCGTACAATAATTCCAACATACTATCGATAATCATTTCATCACATAGCACTTAGCTAAAAGATAACGAAAAAATAGAATAATCTACAAACTCAACTAAGCAATTTCCCAATTTTGATGAGCTTCGATTTGTTGAAAGTTCACCCAATTCGCTCCCCGATAATTTCATCGTTTCTTAAGCATAACACGATAAGCATAACACGATTCAATTCACCTTTATACTTTGTAACCAACAATTTTTCAACAACTCAACCTCAATTCAACTTTTAGATTCACAACCCAACTAGCTGCAATTTCACACAAAATTCAATTAAGCATGTAATTATCAAGTTCATTGATCACAACGATACTCACAGACAACAATCGACAACAACTCAAATGTATTTAAGCTCAATTTATATCTAGGGCATAGTTCTTCCTAGTTAATGTTAGAAATCGAAATTTTTAGCTAAAAATTAAAGTTGAGTTCAAGAACATACCTTTAATCCAATGATATCGAAGAAAAGTGAAGAATTTAACTCCTGTGCCGTGACACGTTGAGGGGAGGGATTTTTGGGGTGTTGTCGCGGAGAAGTGTGAAATGAAGAAAAATGAGGGGATTTGGGGTTTAAAAAGTGGGATTTTCGCGCTAGTCGCCCAGTGACCGGGCTGACCCGGCCGCGATTAACACGTCCAGCGTGTCACGGAGGGTAACGCTTGGAGCATGCCCTCCCGTGACACGAAGCCATCACGCAGGCATTCTGGGGGTGTAAAATTCCAGATTTTTGCCTTCAACGCGTGTCACGGAGGGTAACGCGGAGGCCCTCCTCCGTGACACGGAGCCATCGCGCAGGCTCACCATTTTGCCATAAAAAATTTTTCTTACTCGCGTTTTCTCTTTTGCATTCCTTTGCATTTTTCCCTCCGATCAACCTGTAAAACATCTTATCACAGAAATCAGTTTAGAATTCAAGGGTTGAGGAATAAAATATTTTATTTTTCTATTTTTACTACTATACATAAAATAAAATAAATAAAAAATCTTTTTCTTCTTTTTTTTTTCTTTCTTTCTTATGTACAATATACAATTACAATTCAAGGGTTGCCTCACGTGCAGCGCACAGTTTACCGTCTCGGCTCGACGTGTTTAGCTCATTACGCCCTAGGGTGACGGACGTTTTCTCACGACTACCATCCTCACCCCAGTAGTGCTTCCACACCTCTGTCCATTACCAGAACGCGTGGCACTTCGATCTTCTTGCCACAACTCTCTTTTGCTCCGTGCGGGAGTCATCCCTCACTACCTCAAACGGCCCTGACCATTTGGAGCGTAGCTTCCACGGAAACGGCTTCAACCTCGAGTTGAAGAGTAGTACTTTGCCCCGGTTCGAGAGACACGGTGCACCATATATCGTGCCATCTTTTCATTTGTTCTTTTAACCAATATTTGGCACATTCACTTAAGCATACCATGAAACTCGTCGAGTTCGCTGGGTTGCATTAGTCTCTTCTTACCTGCTAGGTCGGGTCCATATTCAATTTCCTCACAGCCCCGAGAAAGCTCGATGTTCTAGTTCGGCGAGGCGGATGTGGGCTTTCCGTAGACTAAACGATATAGAGAGGTCCCAATTGGTGTCTTGTAGGCGGTTACGTATTCCCACAACGCATCATCTAGTTTGCTGAACCAATCATTGCGTTGGGCATTCGCTGTCTTTTGAAGAATCTGCTTTACCTCTCATTAGACACCTCCACTTGCCCACTGGTTTGGGGATGATAATTTGTTGCTACTTTGTGACGCACCCCCATATTTGTAGCATTTTCTGAAGCTTGCATTGACAAAGTGGGCTCCTCCATCATGATAATGGCTGGGAGTCGAACCTTGTGAGATGTGTTTTCACAAGCTTTGTTACTACTGCTTATTTGTCATTTCTGGGGCAGGCTATCGAAAGCTACCCACTTTGATACATAATCCTGACTACCAAGATGTAACGATTACCAAATGATGATGGGAATGGGCCCATGAAGTCGATACCCCATACATCAAAGCCTCCATAATTACATTTATTGCGGCATCTTGTATCACAATTGTGCCTGTCCTTTGACATCTATCGCACGTTTTTACATATGCCATAGGTCACTGAGCGGTGTAGGCTGAAAGAGACCACATTGTAGTACCTTGTGTCTTTGTCCTTTCGCCTCCGTGGTGCCCTCCATATGAAGTGAGAGTGACAACTCCTCAGAACCTGCAATTTGGCTCTCCGGGATGCACCTTCTCCGCCGATCCGGCCCTGTTTAAACAAATGGCTCATCCCAAATGAAATGCCGACAGTCATGCCATAATTTTTCTTTGTTGGTCCGTAGCCTCGGTGGGTAGACTCCACTCACCAATAAATTCACTATGCGCATACCATGGGACCTCGGCTTCTCCAATTGTCAAAAGCTGCTCATCAGGGGGCTCCTCTTTGATCACTGTCACCTTCACTCACGTGCGACCGGCTCTCAATCACGTAGGTGATCTGCCACTTGATTTTCACTCCCTTCCTATCTCTTATTTCTAAAATTGAACTCTTGCAGCAACAAGATCCACACGATCCAATCTCGGCTTTGCATCCTTTTTGTTAAACAGATCTTGAATCGCTGCATGATCGGTATATACCACTACTCGAGAACCTACCGTCTGATGCGAGATTTATCGAAAGCAAACACCAATGCCAGCATTTCCTTTTACGTATTTGTATAATTACTTTGAGCCGTGTTCAATGTTTAGCATAGTGAATCGAGTGGAAGATTTTATTCTTCCGCTGCTTTGCTCTGACTCCTCTTGCCACATCACTCAGCATCACATCAGTTCAAAGGTTGTTCCCAGTCACGGAGAAATAAGGATAGGTGCTTTAACCAATCTCTGCTTCAACTCTTCAAATGCTTTAACACACTCATCATCAAAATCAAACTTCGCCTCCTTTTCTAATAATTTACATAACGGTCTAGAAATCTTGGAGAAGTTGTTGATGAATCGTCTGTAGAACCCTGCATGCGAGAAAGCTGCGAGACACCTTTCACTGACACAGGTGGTGGTAATTTCTCAATCACCTCAATCTTAGCTTCGATCGACTTCAATCCTTTGCAAGACCTCTATGACCAAGAACAATGCCCTCCTTGACTAAGAAATGACACTTCTCCCAATTAGCAGGTACAAGGTTAGATTCTTCACGGCGAGCCAACACCCTGTCAAGGTGCTGCAAACAAGTAGCAAACGAATTACCGAAAGCAGAAAAATCATCCAAAAATGCCTCGCTGAGAAATCCTTCTGTAAGTGAAGATTGCTATCATGCATCTCTTGAATGTGGCGAGTGCATTGCACAACCCGAATGGCATCCGTCTAAATGCATATGTCCCATAAGGACATGTGAAAGTAGTCTTCTCCTGGCCTTCGGGTGCTTTGGCTATTTGGTTATAGCAGTACCCGTCAAGGAAACAATAAGTACTCTTGCCCGGCCCTACCGCCCTTCTTTGCGTACGTACCAAGTATCTGGTCAATAAACGGGATAGGATGATGATCTTTCCTTGTGGCTTCATTTAGCTTTTTCGCCCAATCCATACCGTCAGCCAACCGGTGGCGGTTCGTGTGGGAATCGGGTCATTTTTCTCATTGGTTACCCTTTGTAATTCCTCCTTCTTGGGACACATTGAGCAGGCTGACCCGTTACGGCGCCCGAGAAAATCGGATAGACCACCCCCTGCATCAAGCCATTTAATTATTTCCTTCCTGACCACATCCTTCATTGGTTAACCTTCGGCGTGGCTGAACAGTTGGCTTTGCTCTGTCTGTGAAAATTCGGTGTGTGCAAAGTTTGGATTGATACCACCCGAATATCGGACATTTGCCAACCCATTGCTTTCTTCCTTTTACACGAGAAATTTGTGTTGCCTCTTTTCTGATAGCCACGTTAATTACGATGAAATGATGACGTGATACCCTCCACTCCCCAAAGACATATTTTAGATGAGGGGTAATGCCTTTAATTCGATTTGGTGCTTTTTCAATAGATGGTTTAAACAACGGCTCTAAAGACCTCATCAACGAAAATTTGAAATTCTTGCTTCTTAGGATAGCTTGGTAGATCACATTGTCTCTTGTACCACCTCATAAGCATCTCTATCTCCATTAATCCGGATTTAATCAATGCTCTCTCAACAGGTCACGCAACTCAACAATCTCTGATCAACTCTGCCCGATCCAGCATAGCGATTCTTTGAAAGTTCCTCATGTATTACCGGAAGCTTCATAGCTTTATCCACATCAAATACCTCTTCCTTACTATTTGCTCGCATCGTTAACTGTCCTGCAGCTACTTCATTTAATGCTTTCCCGGTTGCCAAGAAAGGTCGTCCCAAAATAAATGGGACTTCCGCGTACGCTCAAAGTCAACACAACAAAATCCACCGGAAGATTAGGGAGCCGACTTGCACTAGCACGTCCTCCACAATACCGTCTGGCTTGCTAAGGAACGATCTGCAAGCTGCAAAATCACTGTTGTAGGTCTAGGACTTCCTGAATTCTTTGTAGTCTAGGGTTGGCATCAGTTAATGCTGTCCCAAATCACACAAACCGCGAGCTCGGATACTTTGCCCGATTGTTATTTGGATTGTGAAGCTCCCAGGATCTTTGAGCATCGTGGGCAACCGGTTTTGTATCTGAAGGTGCACTCCTCCGTAAGAGGCCAAGTGGCATATTCGGTAAGCACCTTGCTTTTGTTAGCCACGATGTCACCCAATATATTTTGCATACTTGGGCACTCCGCAAAACATCAACAAAGAGGTAAGTTAATGTGTGTACCTGTTTAAGCACCTCCGCAGATTTCTTGAGGCACGCCTCCTCCTTGTGCTTCCTTAATCGTTGAGGGAACAGGGGGTGGAGGTCTTTGATTCGGCATCTTTGTGTTTCCCCACTCTCATCGTGTGCTCCCTCCGACTACTGCTGCTCCGGCTGATGAGGTGGTCTTTCGGAGTTCCACCTCCTTCAGCTGCAAACCCTCCTCGTGGTCACTGAATTTACCTACTTGGGGTTGGGATTTGTGTCACTGGGGAGTCCTCCTCTGGGCCTGGTGCAGGCTCGACCGATTCCCAAATTGATACTCCGAGTGCCTTGGTAGCTAGGCTGATTGTTCTTGACTTCGGCTGCCATTTTGACATAGTCAGCCTGTCCAGGCTTGGCTAGCTATCAGCAGCTTGAACATCTCCCCTCAATGCTGGGTGATGGTGGTGGAGGAGGGCATTGTTGTTTTTGTATTGTGGCGATAGTTACGTGGCCCTCCTTGATTCAGCAGTGCATCCTGACTCGAACTACGCCCACGATGGTTGTTGCTACCCCAAGAGAAATTCAGGTGATTCCTCCAATTAGAGTTGTAGCTGTTCCCATACTGTTGGTGATTGCTCCTTTGTGCATTACCTACAAAGTTCACCGAGTCTGGATTTGCTCACGACACTTTCGGTGAGTGTTCATTGTTCCACACTTTACACCGTCTGGCGCCTTTACGCATTCAGCGGGGCTTGAGACTGGCTCAAGTTCATGTTGCGAAGTGGTTGTTTAGTGATTCTGCAAGGCAGCTATCTGTGCAGCGATGGCTGTAAACAAATCCACTTCCAAAACTCAGCTGCTCCTTGCTCCTCCCCTTGAAGAGTCCGCATTCCACTCTAGGTTCCCACTGCGAAATACGATTAAGCAAAGTATAAAGCTCCTCATAAGTCTTTTCTAAGCTTGTCCCCAGCTGCAGATCCAGCAAACTTTTTGTGTAGGGTTCCAAACCCTCTATAAAGTGTGCTAGCACATCATTTGATTGATGGTGATGAGGACAGTCCCTCAACACTGATTTGAATCTCTCCCAAACGTCTGATTCTCTCCTTCTCTTTGTTTAAAACTTAGAATTTGACTTCTAAGCCTTGCTGTTTACCGGAAGGAAAGAATCGGATCAAGAACTTCTTTGCAAGATCATCCCATGTGGTTATAGAGTTTGGTGGCTCAGCTTTCAGCCACCTCTTGAAAGCTCTCCCAAAGAAGTGAAAATGGGGAAAGTGTAAACGCGTAATGCGATTTGACACTCCACGGCGAGAGGATGTAAGTGTCACTTATCTCAGGGAAAATTCTGAAGATGTTGTGGATCCTCGTAGAGGGGAGACCTGTAAACTGTCCGCTTGTGTGCAGCAATTGCACCATATTCTGTTTAAGCTCGAACGCTCCCTCTGGCTCGGAGTTTTGCGGATGCAGATGTAACATTACTAGCATGTGGGATTATACATCGCGAACCCGGCCTAGAGTTTGCTAATTCCTCGGGCACTAGTACTGCCCGCAGAGTGGGGATTCTGTGGTTGCTCCATAATAGTTTGTCTGAGCAACTGAAATTTTCTCTCTAGAGCTTCTCTCCGTTGGCGATGAAACTGTCTTTCCGGCTCTAGGGATGGATCCACCAAACCTTTGTCTCTTGCCGGTGTTCAACGGAGATCTGTTATGCAAAATACGGGCTACAAGACCAAGTTGTCAACAATAAAATACTGAAATAGCAAACTAACACGTCTAAGAAAAATCAAAATTTCACCAATTGCCTAGTCCCCGACATGGCCTTAACTTGATGAACCACGCAAGTGTACGGGTTGTACAAATAATATAGTGGCCCTTTTTAAGAACCGGAATGTCGAACCCACAGGGACTGGAAAAATTCAACTAATTATCAAATTCAAGTGTTAAAATAAACTTCACAATACAAAATCATAAAAAAAATAAAAAATTTTTTTATATTTTGGAAACTTTTTATACTAAAGTAAGATATTTATACAATTTGAGTCGAACTATGAATGTGAGCATCTTTAGAATTCATGAACATGTAAAGAAATCAATTATCGATATACATGGTTTATCTTTTCTCCAATTGCTAGTCGGAACTTATGCCTATGGATTAAGTATTTAACCCAACTTAAGAACCATGAACCTTCCCACCTACATTTACGCTGATAAGAAGAAATTCATGTTCTTCATACAAAAGCCGTTCACACTTGACTAATCGACTTTTCGGTATATTTCTATCTGAAGGTAAATCAGTCCCAATTTTCCCAAACCAAGAACAGATCATATCCTATTAATTCACAACTTTCCAGTTTCTTGCCCTCTCGGGTGAAACTGGACTTTTTAGATTTACATTAACATTGGCCAGATATTAATGTAGTAAGAACAAGAATTA
This sequence comes from Datura stramonium, assembly GCA_018107945.1. Taxonomy (NCBI): domain Eukaryota; kingdom Viridiplantae; phylum Streptophyta; class Magnoliopsida; order Solanales; family Solanaceae; genus Datura; species Datura stramonium. The sequence continues at coordinate 81,351 of JACEIK010001608.1, read as the reverse complement.
AATAGAACAACCATAGAAGAAAAAGATGAATCAACGAGATAATCAACAATTACATTTCAATACAATAGTTCCACTTAACCTTAGCAAAGAAGAGATTTAGCCACTCGTTTGGATTGAACATCATTAAATGAATGGAATCATGCAAACAATTGAAAGAAAGAAGAAGATGAGAAAACCTTGTAGAATTTTCGTCCTCACAAAGTACACTTTGTAACCCACGTTCTTTGCTCCACCCAAGTCCGAATAATTAAAATGAACCTAAGTGTTCTATTTATACTAGGAATAATTTTTCCCGGAATAACAAGCAACGTGTCACGGAGTGCACATCGCGAACCTTTATACTCAGTGACTGCAGTCTTAACTGTGAAGCTCTGCAAAATTGTCAAGCGGAGTAATTGCTTCAACGTGACGGCGGCCATCGCGGAGCATGGCCAACGTGCCACACGGTGCAATCACAGACCCTCTCTGGAAGTACAGGTCTGGAGGGTGAATCCCAACGTGGCACGGCACGATCCCGCGGCGGACTTCCAGCTGGGATTTCTTGCCGGTTTTAATTCACGGGCGAGATTGCATCCGCGATAGCGGCGTGTCGGCTCCATCGCGGGCCCTTGTATTCCTTGCTCATCCAACGGCTTCCTTGCTCGTTCCCGAGTTCATCTTCGATTTCTCCCAACATGTCATTTTCTCCATCAAAAGCATGTTTTCCTGCAAAACAACGCTAATCATGTTGGTTAGTATAAAATCACACTTCCGCATAATTTACATGAGTACAATTTACATGAGAATGTACACACATTATTGGACAAACAAAGCAAAAGCTATACATTTGAGTATCGATTTGGCATATAAATATGCCCCTTATCAAACATCCTTAACCCTAACTAGATGGTACACACAACCTCTAGAAATCATCTCTTTGGCCTTAAGGTAGGAAATGAAACGACCTACAAGCACACCTGAACTGCCCTTCCACTCTAATACTGGCTCACCCGGAAATCTGAACTCTACTGTCCAGGTTCTACAATTAACTGAGGCATAACATGAAAATAGCCAATCCATGCCGAGGATAACATCAAAATCATTCATGGCTAACTCTACTAGATCAATTGAGGTGATTTTCTAAAGGATTGTGACCGGGAAACCTCTATACACCCGTACAGCTATGACTGAATCACCCACTGGAGTAGAGACTGAGAGGGGTTCTGACAAGACTTCGGGACTGTGTCCCAAATAACTAGCCACATAAGGTGTCACAAAAGACAAGGTAGCCCCTAGATCTAACAAAGCATATACATCAAGATGGAAAACTCATAGCATAACAGTGACTACATTTGGGGAGACCTCCTGCTCATGGCGAGAGGCTAAGGCATAGAATCTGCCCTGGCGCTGGCCGCCATCTATGCTAGTAGATGCCCCCTGCTGTTTGAGCGTGTGGGTGGAGCTGCTGAACTGGAACTTGGGCCTCGACTCCCATCATGGCACTGCCTCACTATTGGGCAATCTCTAAGCATATTTTCGGGCTACCCATACCTAAAACGAGCACCTGAACCTACCAAGCACCGGTCCATGCACCCCTAACCACACCTTTCGCAAATTGGGATGCTAGAATCTACGGGCATGCTGCTCTGACCCTTAGAGCCTGATGCTCGCCCTCTTTGGTTGTGCCTAGGTCTGGATGGCACACTCAATGTTGAAGATGCTTGGGCTGAAGATATCTGGTGAGTCTGTTGTCGGTGCCCCTGGTGGAGCATAGCGGTCTTGCAATCCTTGTCAAAATAGCCCTCCATGCCATGAAAAAACCTACTCACTTGTGCTCTCTGATCAACCACTAACTTTGGGGTGTACTTCGATAGGCGAGTCAACTCAATGGAATACTCCAGCACCGTTATTTTCCCTTTCTTAAGATTCACTAACTCAGCTGCCTTCAGCTCCCTCCTCTCACAAGGGAAGAACCAGTCTAGGAATGCGACATGGAACTCCTCCCAAGTGACAGGGCCCGCTCCGGCGGCCCTACTATCCTTCCATTATCGAAACCAGATATGCGCGATCCCTTTCAACTGATATGAGGCCAAATCAGCACACTCAACTCCATTCACCTCTATGACCTAGGTGATCTTCACAATCTCATCAATGAACTCATGCGGGTCCTCATCTACTTTTGACCCAAGGAACTCTGGTAGGTTCATTCTTAAGAAATCTTTGACTTGAGCTGCCGCAGCATTTCTGTTTTGCAGGAAACCTGGGCGTTCAAGGCCTGCGCTAACATCTGAATAGATTCCCGAAACTATGCATGCGCAACCGGCTCTGGTGCATGGTACTCCTGGACTGGTGGGGCTTGCTGGTGCCCATCTCCGTTGCCATCCTCGTGGACGTTTCCATTTCCATTCCTCCTACCATTTACTCTACGGGGAACCATCATTCTTCAATTGCGAATAGCACAAATTAGAAGGATAGGGAGGCATTTTATCACATGACATAGATCTTGAAAGAAGGGAACATTTCCTAAACGTCTCGTAGCCTCTTCGTCATGAGTGTGTCGCGGTTCACACACATGAAAAAGACTCTACTTAACGCAGCTTTCAGAAACCCTAGGATACTTCAAACCTATTTCTCTTATACCAAGTTTATCATGACCCAAACATAGACCCGGATCGAGACACGGGATAAGGAGCCTCGAGAAACCCCAAGTCGACCCATGGCATAAGCATTCATCTAACTCAATGAATAAAACTGAAGAATTAACATGATGATCTTAGCGAATGTCTGAAATAAGCATAACATCATAAATACATGAATCTATAGCTGAATACATTCTATTTTCTGCAAAGCCTCTAGTCTGATGAGTTGATGGGAAAAAACCTCAACTAACTCTCTAATACTGAAACTGAAAGTACATAAATATCTGGAAGCAAATGGTCCTCGAGAGATGAGGACTCACCACTAAGTTGTTGCTAACTCTGGTACTGGCTGCTAACAGGGATGAGTCTGAGTGTCGGGACATGTATCATGAAATTATACAGCATAGAGTATGTGGTCAGTACGTGGAATTTACCGAGTATGCAAGGTAAGTAAAACAAACTTAAATAAGTAAAATCATTTAAAACATGCATAATGTAAAACATAAACAAAATAATAATCTGAGAGTAGGGCTTGCATGCTATCTTTCTGAAAACATGATCTCACATAACATAACATCATAACTGAATCAATTGACCTAAAGATGAAATTTGAAAGTCATAAAAAAAGCTGATATTGGGTCAAACCTGCTTCAGAACATATATATACAACATGAGTGATAAACATGCATAATTGAAATCATGAGAAAGAATAATCGACATACCACGATAGAGCTTACGTGGTCCCAACTATCACACTCAAGTGGGTAAAGTCGTCCAAAGCCTTGTCAGATCTAAGGACGATACTATGATATCGATATTAAGATCATGGCAAAATCAGGGCAGGGGATAGCTCCCATTTGAGTTCCCAATATAATCAGATCATACCTATGTTGGTGCGTAGTTCTGAGGCATAGGGTTGACTGACCCATAGCCTACTCGGTGCTAAACACTACTCCCAAAACAAGCATATGCTCTCCATCATTTTCAATGAAGCTGTCCATCGTCTATGACAAAGCTGAATAATCATGAATACATAAATCTGAATCATACATGAGGAGCCTAGGTTCAGACCATACCACAAGCTAAACATAAATGGGAGTCTTCACTCCAAAACCATGTGGTAAGCAAAATTAGTAAAATCATAATCATACTTGAACATATGGGCATTTCTCGATACTTTAACATGCTTGAAAATTAACTTGATTCACTTTGAAAATATGAACATAACATGGGTAGATTGGAAACATTCTTTTGTCATCAAAATCCTTCATACATGAACGTACTTCATAAATCTCCTCTTCTCATAAGCTTTCATAAATGGGCATCATACTTTGGAAAACTAGTAAACATGATAAAAGTTTCCCATGAATTGTACTTCATTAATAAAAATATATTTAGATCATACCCATGACATAGATTTAGGAATTTCACGCATCAGGTTAAAACCCCATAGAATCAACTCATAGATTTTTCATGAATTACAGAGGGATTGGGCATGGGTGTGAACAAATTCATCCATTCATAACCCTATTTACCTGATTATAGCTGATTCATACACTTCTCTGATTGCCCAAGGAGGAATTGAAGAGAACCTTGAAGGATTTGTGTTGATCACCTCTCTAGACTATTACTCTTGCATGCATGGGTTTAGAATAGGCTAGAATGACTTAACCTATATTAATACACCCTAAAAATAGCTTAAAACGACGTAGTTTAGGCCTTAGGCTCGTAAAAATTATTAAAAAGTCGTACTAAATTCACAGGAAATTATTGACTGCCAGTCCCCACGAGGGACTCAATGACTCGTCACTCCAGGCCACGAATCATGGAATCATCCATCAAGTACACTGCTTGAGGATTCGCCTGTGGCTCACCATGCGGGACCTCACGATTCGTTATCGGTGACTATGAGTCGTGGTCACCACTCATTGCATACACTGCCTGGGATTTCACTTAGCTCCATCATGATGATCAAAACCCTCCCCATGACTTGTTGGGAGCTTCTGTAGGGTACACTTCCACTTCTCTTCACCCTTCTCAAAATCGTTGCCCACAACTGACTCAACGAGTCATGGGGTCTAACCACGACTCGTGGTCATGTTCGTGGGGACCCTAAATCCCTAATTCCATTTTGACACCCTGATCCTTACCACGAGTCATCTCACTACTCGTTATTTACCCCACGGGTCATAGAACGACATGTTTTGTGACCTGATGCTAGATTTCAATTTTTCTCCATTGCAACTCTTGGGTCTGATCTTTGGGCTTCCGGGGTGTAACAACTTTTTAGTTCAATTCCTCTGCTTTCCCTTTTTAAGTTTAGTACCTGCAAAATATAAGAGAAGGAAAATAAAATATTTCTAAATGAGTTGAAAACAAAACAAAAGCTCATGCTTAAAAGCCTAATGAGTTGGTAAATTACAAACTCATCACCACTTTGACGGGAGACTTGGAAAGGATTTCCCCTATGTCCTTGCCCCACAAGTATATTAACTCAAAGGAGTAGCCAAACTCTTTATAATTGAAAAAATGATAAGGGTTTTTAGGGGCTAAAATATAGCATGGTTGCATAGGCCTTGAGGCAAGAATTGAGATACGAGTAGAACTACCCTTATGTAATCTAGGACCATAAAAAATATGCTTTCACCTGAACTACGTAGAGATGGTTCCATGGGATGTCCCATAGCTTCTAGAGGTAACACATGCTCATAGGATTAAGTTAACATAGATCATATGCGCATATGTTATAGCTTGCTTGTTTATAGGATTATACATGCTACATGTTTCTTATTTTTTTTATCATGTGTCACTTGTCTCATAGCCCACTAGTTTACATGTCATGTACCACGTAAGGGTCATCTTCTTGTGTGGTACTTATATTATAGATCATCTATCCATAGACTACAACATACATATAATATTTTCTTATATGCTACATGTTTGACAGAGGACATACTTATATGCTATATGTTCCGTAGAATATTGACCCTTTTGTTATATTTTCATAGCTTGATTGTCTATATATTACCCGTTTCATAAAATATTTGATCACATGTTGCATGCTTATGTATTAGAGATTACTTGCTCATAAGTTATAGGTATCGCAAGTTACTTGCTCATATATTATAGATTTTATAGACCACTTGCTCCTTGGTTATATGTATCGCAGATCATTATCCATAGATTTAAGCTTTGGAGATCAATTTTTAACATGTTACACATTTTATAAGCTTATCTATTTATGCATTATATGTCTTACAGTTCATACGTTCAAGTGTCAAAGTTCATTTTCTCACCTGTTATAAGTTTATTTTCTCGTATGTTATAGGTTTATCTGTTAAGTGTTGTATCCCACATGCTCATATGTCACAGTTAACTTACTTTCATGTTATATGCTTTCACGTCCCAATAACTCAGGTATTAGGTGCTTTCATAGTCCACTTGCTTACATGATTGCATGATAAATTTTTTATCATAGTTTATTTTCTCACATGTTACATGTCTTATAGTTCATTAGTTCACATGTTACCTTATAGCTCACATGCTTATATGTCATAGGCCTTCATAGTTCACTTGCACATATATTACATATCCTTATAGTCCATTTCTTCATTCGTCATATGCCTATCAGGCTCAGATGTTAAAATATTAAAGGACCTTTTTTGTGGCTCCTTAGTCCATATGATTAAGTGCCCTTTCTTGTTCGTTTGTGATTGCGCCATAAACTATGTGTGACTTAGTATTAAATACGTTAGGGTAAAACTCACCATAGATAGAAGGCGAAGTAGTGTGTTATAATTACTTGAAAATCGAGGACTCCAGGAAGTCTCAACATTAGAATTTTTTCCAAGAAGCTAATGAGATTCCTATATCATGTATCTTCCATATAGGATCTTCTGTTTATCTTGCATATGCTCAATTGATCATAGATTCATCTGCCTACTTATTTATAAAATCATTGTTCATTTGATCATAAGTTCATCTATAAGCTTATTCACGTTCCATATGTTCAAATGTATAGTTCGTGCTATGGTCCTTGGACCTACATATGTCACTCGTAGAAAAATTTCTCTTACACATAACACAAGGTAATCTTGTCACTTGTCATAGTTTTTTTTTGAACACAGGGCCAGGAGGATCATCATTTGTTGTCTGTTTATATGACACCTTTGTTGTGACACTCTATGAAGCGTATTCATTTGTATTCTAATAACATTATAGGTTTTGGATAGGCCTATTTATAGAGGAAATGCTACTGAAATTTCAAGAGAATTCTAGAGTTAGATTCATTTGAATTATAGCCTTCATTCAAGGACGAATGGTCGAAAAAGGGGGAAGGGGGGAAGAATGATGTAATACATAATCACTCGCAGAAAAATTTCCCTAACACATGTATGACTAAATTAACATCAATAAATTACATGAACTGAAATTATTTGGAAGATATTTGATCTTAAGAGATTAAGTTAACAATTGAAGTAAAGCCAAAGATGGAAGTATCATCAATTAGGAAAAATATCAAGTGACCATGTTTATGGTCTGACTTTAAAAGGATATATCTCCCTACATATGGGGAGTTACAGACTGAATATTCTATCAATTAAAGTTCTATGAGTTTAGGTTCTAGAAAAATAAACCACTCATCAATTTGACCTCAGTACAGGTAGTATGCATATTTTACCATAAAATGCTTATAACTAAAGATAGTTGTGATGGACCTTCACCTATGTGTTTAGAAGTCCTACTTGATTAGACATCCTACTTGGTTGAGATACTTGCTTACACGTCCCACTTTCTTAACGAGGGCAACCCATGTCCTTAAAAAAATAATGATCTAATAGATCAAGTAGGTGAAAAGTAGGTACATCATGTACTTAAAATATAAGGCCAGAATTAAAGGGAAAAGAGGTGGGCCATTTTGGGTCAACCCATGACCTATCTGCCAAGACCATTTATGGATATACATATATAGAGACACACACATACACATATATGAGAGGCTCAATTACTCATTTTACACTTAGAATATATTAGCTCCCAATATTCTCTTGCTCTCTATCCTACCACCCCTTTTTCATTAGGGTCCTTGAGCTTTTCTTCAAGTTTTGGAAAGACAACCCCTAATATCAACTCCCGTCCTACGGAAATTTGAGTATATTGGCGAGTTCTTCAAGGGGAGAAAAGTGGATATATCAATAAGTGTTGGAAACCAAGGTGCCGCCACTCTCTACTAAAGATTTAGGTAAGAATTTTATGTTATAAGCTCGGATTCTATTCCATATTTTCACGTGATGCTTGTGCTGACTTTCCTCTTATATTTTAGTGGTTTGAAAAAGATGTGAAGGTAGTAATTAAAGGAAAATAACTGATTGAGACATCCAAGGTACGTTCCATCCCCCACCTCTAATTATAATCTCATTTGAGCATTCTTGACATACTTGTTCTTCTTGAAACTCATAAGATAGTAATCAGAAGACGCGAGTTTAAGTTTTATAATTATATTGAGATGGTTGGAGGTTTTTCTATTTTGTTGTGAAGTATTGGAGGTCATTTCTGTCCTTAAAGAATGATTGGCTAAAGTTTTTATGGGCGGATGTGAAGGGTATAGTTATATAACTTTTACATTTTGGATTATGAGTGCTTGCTACCCGTTACTCATTTATGTACTGTTTTGGCTTGGTGAGACCCATGTACATTATATTATTAGATATATTTTAAAGCCTGACGAGTGTTGAGAGACCTCATTCGATGGTCATTTCATGTAAATAGGTACAATAGAAAGAATGTGTGTGAGAATGCCATAGAATTGGAAAGTTTACGAGCTTGTTTCTCGGCTACTATTTGGAAGATTATGTATGATAAGTGAGATTATTTGTTTGGCTGGTTATGTAGCTTTCATACTTTTCATTTTATATAGATAAAGGTTTTCCCTTTAATGGAAAGACTAGCACATCATAGTTTATCCAAATTGAGGTATGTAAAGCTAAAACTTCCTTTGTTGTTAAGGCCCGAGCTCACATCACATGTTTCTTCTATAAGGATCAACATAGTTTATTTCATGTATGAGAGTAGAGCCTTCAATTTCTACATGAAAAATATATTACTACATTCTTAACATAAAAAAATTATCTATATGCTCTTTCTATTTAAAAGTAGTTGCCTTCGTGCTTTATATGTCTATTTTTCAAAGTTCATAGTATTCATATTACTCTTATCGAGTTGAGTAATAATAATGTCATACATTACTGTACTTGTATTCATTATAATTCATAGACTTCACATGGTATATTTGTCGTGTATCTTAGTTAAGAATCACATGTTATAAGTATAGCCTTCACTTGTATAATTAAGTCTATAACTAAAGGACTTAATTTCTAAAAGAAAGACTATCACTTGATTCACTTGATCACCATTTTATATGACTCATTGCTATATAAAAGATTATAATTTATTCATTGGATGATATAAATCATAATTCACTTTTCATATGCCTTTGTGTTGTTATTTGATCAAATTTACCCTAAGCGATGGGAGGGTATTTATAGGTCCACTTAGCATACACACAATGTTAATACTATGCACAAGATTGAGATCATACCTTCCTAGCATGCGCTAAACACATTGCATACATGCCCACTGAGAAAATTTTGGTAGCATGGCTAATCAGTAAAAATTGTCATGCTCTGGTTCCACTGATAGCCAATATATGACACATAAAGAGGCCTACTATAGTCCTTCATAGTGATCTTTTAGGCATATCTCATAGTTGACTGCAAGATCAATTTATTTGTACACGGAGATTCATAGACATATGGTTCATATCATAAATCTCTCAGGGGATAGATTTTTTGTTTACTCACTTATTTGATAGAATTTAAAATATAAATTTAATCAAAAAGGTAATGTATCACTTGAAATAACCATTATAGATAACAAACAAATTATGTCATTAACATGCTAAATATTTCCATAGNAAATATTTCCATAGAATCTTACTTACTCACTTGTTATGTGTCCTTCAAGGCCTATCACTCGATCACTTATATTGTTAAAAGACACAATATTCCATATATGTAAACTATTACTTGTCCACATTCTAAGAAACAATCTAAAGACATTGTACACAAAGATAATAAGGCTATTCATAGGTTGTAGTTTCAGATAGAGTTTCTGATATTCATTTGTCCATAACTACTAATCTTTGATACATGATTGATGTGCCATTATTTTATGGCACTTTCGATGCTTAAAACGTAGAAAATATGCTAGGAATTGGGTATATTTATGTGATATGAGATTTGTTTATTAATGTTGCAGGGAAGATAAGTTCTAGGACTTGATTGGTGAAAATAGTGGGAAAAAGGCAGAAAAGGCGTCATAAGAGTCTTAGTACGAATCATATCACCATGGTACGAGTCATCCTGAGTGTTCGCAACAAAGGATTAGAGAATTTTCAAGTTTCAGAACCTTATGAGTACAAATGTATTCCACAAATGGTACTATAATAGTACAACTCAAACTGATAACCCATGGTATGATGATTAGAGATGCTGAGTTTCAGTGGTTCAAACCACGAATGGCTGTTATGACTCGTAGTGTCATATGATGAGTTGTACTGACTAATAACCAGAGAAGCTAATTTGTAGAGGTTCAAAGCACAAATGCTAGCTACAACTCATAGTGTCATACTACGAGTCATACTAAACGCCCGTACTTGAAGACATCAGAAGTTTCTTTTCATGTTATGATTATAACAAATGAGTCGTGGTATCATACCACAATTTGTAGGTCATTCCGGCACTACAATCCTTGTTAATTTAGGAAAGATTTTTAGTGAATGTATAAATACTTTGCTTATGTTTTATTTCAGTATGACCACATATTTAGAGTTTCCTAACAATTATTGGATACCTAATTGTTACGTGAGAGACGAAAAATACGTACTTTCATCCTAGTGTTCTTGATTTTGAAGATTAATTTGCAATTGATACTTGGGGTTGTAATGCCCCATAAACCCTAAGACCATACCCAAGAGTTGAAACAGAGAAAACAGAATTTTCCACACCAGGTAACAGAACGAGTAATCATGTGACCTGTGGGGTAGTCCACAAGTCGTTAGGTGATTCGTGGTGAGGGGTCGAACTTGGTAGAAATATTTTTTGAAATGGGGTAACCACGGGTGTGACCACGAGTCGTGGTCAACACCGCGAGTCATGATGTGATTTCTGGTTAAAGAATTGATTTAAGACTGGGGAAATAGACAGTGTAACTAACGACTAGACACCATGAGTCGTGCTCTGTGCCATGACCCGTTAGGTGACCAGTGGTCCAAAGTGGTTAGGGATTTGAGAATTTGGAAGTGTAGTCAACGAGTGGGTGACCACGAGCCATTGGGTACACCAAGAGTCGTGGTGTCCCTCGTGGTTACCAATGGGGGGAAGTGGGAAGTGCACTTGATGGTTGTGACCACAAGTCATGGTCACTAGGCACGACCCGTTAAGTCCCTCGTAGGGACTGGCAGTCAGTTTTTTCCTGCGATTTTATTAAGGCTCTTTCCGTAATTTCCTTAACTCCTAGATTCTAAACTACGTCGGTTTGGATTATTTTGAGGGGATTTAGAGGGATTAAACAGTTTTCCCCTCATTCCCAGTTAGATTTTTAAAAAAACTATCATAAGTTTCCTCTCAAGATCTCTCAAGAAAGGACTAGAGTTCCTCATCAATTGTAGCAATTCAAGCTTCCTTCTCCAAGGAATTCTTATCTAGGTATATTGGAATTCAACAAGGGAATAGTTCTTCCATTATTTCCCCCAAAACCTTTTCTAGTTTCTCTATCAGTTCTAGTCCTGAGTTATCGAATGTGAATTTAGTTGTCAACTAGATGTCATCAAACTCATGTGGGATATTATTCATGTTAATTGTAGATATGTTTCCACCAGTTTATGACTATATTGATGCTTGTCCCCGTAAAGTGAATTCTAGCCCTGCGCTTTGAATGCAGAACAACTGGAGTCTTTCATAATTGATTAATTATCCAAATTGATTGATTCTATCAGTGATGAGGATTCCCATATTGTTAGTAGGTATTGAAATCTTACTCAGATGCATGTTATCTCAGCTTCAATCCGGATGTTAGAATTCTTAGTGTTATTTTGAAAGGTCAGCTGATCAATTTGACTGTAGTATTTCATGAGGTGTTAGTGATGCCTCCCAGTTATCAGAATTAGACTCAGATATCAGTTTTAGTTTGTTTTTTAGACGGTTACAGTAGTTTTAGACAAGTAGCTCTGACCAATCTTAGAACACCAGTTATAGAGTTTGGTCCGATAAAACTCTCTGGGTGCTTCCAGATAGATATCCCTGACATAGTCTTGGACCCCATTTCGAGCTATCAACTTAGTAGTCAGCCTAAGAATATCCAGTGGGAGTAGGACTTAGCACCGAGCAGACCGGAGTTCCAGCGCACCCAGGTTCCAGAACTACGCTACCACCGTAGGTTACTTTATTGGCCTCATGGCCCCAGACTAGTGATCACTCAATTTATGCCTTAATACCCTAGAAAGGTATATTCAGTCCTACCGATGGGGTGTATATATGGGACTCCACGTTTAGCTCACATGGTTATATGTCAGTTATAGACTCTCCCACTAGTCAGTTTAGATCAGTACCAGATTAGCTCAGTTCAGTACAATGAGTTTAGATTCAGTATCTCAGATTTAGAGCATTTCTTTGGCCATCAAACAGGGTCATTTGACCATATCAGTATATTTCAGTTTACTCAGTTTCAGTATTTCAGTGTTCATTGCATGTCTTTCCAGTTCAGTTATTTTATTCCTTGTGTAAGGTTTCTCCTACTTACTCAGTATATTCAAAGTACAGACGCATACCTTTTATGTTGTATCATTTTATGATATAGCCGCAGGTTCTCAGTCTCAGCACCATTAATAGATTCCTTTGGGTAATATCATTAGCAGCAGCAGCAATGGTGAGTCCTCATCTTTCGAGGATGACAGTTTATTTACTTCAGTTAAATTTTCTTTTAGTTAGACTTCAGAGTTAGCTGGGGGCTTATCTTATCAACTTATCATTAGTAGATGGCTTTCAGACAAAGTTTTAGACGTTCAGTATTGTTGTTTCTTTCAGATGTATTAACTTTCTATTAAATCAGTTTTCTTAAAAAATTTCATTATTTAAGGCTTTAGCTATGATTTTACTCAGATTACCAGTGTTATGATAGACCATGGGTTGACTTGGGGTCACTTGTGACTCCAAGTACCGTGTCTCGTCCAGGGTATACTCTGGTGTCGTGACAGGGGTTTAACTCAATCAATATTATATGTGCTTAATTATGATTTCTTATATGAATTCTTCTTTTGTTCTTGCAAATATGAATAGCTAACTCCAACAACTAGGGTTGTGGGAACCATGATGAATTAACGAGGTAGGGTTTAATATAATGTGATTCTAAACCTATGTGAATGCTTGTATTCTCTTTTCCTTCATCATAATTGCTTTTTAATAGTGTGCAACATTAAAACTAACCCATATTCTCTACTTGCTTGAACCTAAAAAAGTAGAGATTAGGAAAAGGAAAGTACAACAAAGACTTAAAACTACCAACTTTCATTTAATAACACCAGCCGCGGTCGCGGGAAAGTTAATTTGGAATCAGTGATAAGGGTTAAGTTGAAACACTCATGAGACCTAATCCGGTAAGTGAGGATAGTCCTCTAATAGCTGTGAATCAGCTGTTTTGATGAATATAACTTATCGATTCTGTAGGATAAGCATTGGGATAGATCACAAGTATAACAATCCTACATAGTTATGAAATCTTGGGGAACACTTCCCTTGTGCATTGCATATCTTTGATAACAACACAATTCGACAACATTTTTACTTGTTATTTTTAAAACCCTCTTAACAAATAACTAATCTAAAAGCATAAATAATAGCATTAATCGGGATCTTAACCATATTCCTCGTGGGATTGACCCTAACCTTGGTTGGGTACTTTACTTGATAAATGATCGCTTTATACTTCTTTTTAGATGTACTTTCGGCGTTATAAACAATGGCACCGCTACCATAGAATGCGGCATAGGATTAAATTAATTGCTTTTATTTAACATTTAGTCTTTATTTACTATTTATGTTTTCTTTTATTTTTGTTTTACTTATTACTACTTGGTGAATGTAAAGTACTCAGAGTCGTGGTGAGATCCTGATTCCAATTGATTAAGAACTTGAGCGAATGTCACGACCCAAACATAGACTCGGATCAAGACACAGGACAAGGAACCCCGAGAGGCTCCAAGTCGACCCATAGCATTATCATAGCATGACATTAACTAGACAATAACTAATAGAATCATAACTGAGTGGAAGCTACAGATACATAAAACATAATCAAATAAAACTCTGATACATCAACTGAATCTGTTTACAAAAGTATGAAAGCCTCTACTACACTGATGAGTTGTTGGGACAAGCCCTCAACTAACTCCTAAAGTCTGAAACTGAAGCATAAATGAAAATATGAAACATTGATAGAGTCCTCGAGAGATGAGGACTCACCACAAGCAGCTGAGATGGGAATGGAGCGTATCTAACTACGCGACTTAGTTTGGAAACTGAATCTATATCATGAACCAATATAGAACATAAAGTATGCAGTTAGTACATGGAATATACTGAGTATGCGGGAAACGTAAGTAAACTAAACATGCAAGTGTACAAGAGAAAAGTAAACTGAATGCATAGCTGAATATATAACTGAGCAAAAATACAATGACCTTATCTGAGATAAATGTAGGTATTGACATGAAGCTTTTATTTGAAAACATTTACTAAAGTATAATCAATTGATTCATAGAGATCATGTACTGAATATATACTGAGAACTAGAGTTGTAATTGCTTATCATACACTTTAATGATTGTCTGCTGATAATTGAGAATGAATTCCTCTAAAATATGATTTAAACTGAATTTTGAGTCTAAACAGAGATGAACTGAACTGATATCGTGGACTAAGCTAAGGAAGATGTTATCTGCTATGGAGTGTCCTTGACTGACTAAAGGAAATATTCTCTGCTACAGAGAGTCCATGACTGACTAAGGAAAATATTCTCTACTATGGAGAAACCCTGACTGAGATAAGGGAGACATTCTCTGCAAATGAGAATCCCTGGCTGAGTTAAGGGAGACATTCTTTGCTAAAGAGAATCCCTGACTGAGCTACGGGAGACATTTCTGCTAATAATAATCTCTGATTGAGCTAAGGGAACATTCTGACTGATTAAGGGGAAACATTCTCGGCTATGGAGAGTCCTGATAAACTAGAACATGGAGATCACTGGTCTGACGTCATTCATCTGGTCTAAGTCACTTCAGCTAATCAGACACATGAGCATTCAACTATTTACATCACACTGAATATCATACTGAAATCATTTAGAGTCGATTAAGGCTAC
>JACEIK010001608.1:38733-66083 GCA_018107945.1 Datura stramonium | reverse complement strand
CTAGATTCATAAAGCTCCATAGATTCAACTTATACCCAAAACATTTACATCAAAATCATAGTGAAAACAAGTACATACGTCACATCGATCAAAGCCCATAAGTTCTAATCGTATTCCAACACTTATAATATAACATATGTTCTAGATTTGCGGGGATCCATGTGATCTACATATACTTTAAACAAGGATGCGAGTTCATGATAAGAACATGTGAATATGAAGTCCCATTTGATCTTCCAAACTAACCCATAGTGAAAATTCCACATTCATGCTATTCACATATCATACACATAACTCAAGAAAGTGCAAGTAACTTCAAAAGAACACACTACTATTAATCGTGAGGGTTCTTATAATTTAGGGAGAACATATAAGAATTCATGCACAAATTGAAACCCTAGAACATGCTTTTCTAGAATCAAAGAATTTGGGTTTTTAGTATAAATGATTGGGGCACAAGGATGTAAGGAAATCCTTGTTGAAAACTCCCATACCTAATTAGGAGAAATCTCCACTTGAACTTAACCCTTGAATACTTTGAAGAAACACTAGTTGAATCCTTGAGTCTTGAGAGATGAAGAGGAAGAAACTCATGGATGGTTTTTGGAAGAATGGAGGCTTAGCCTAGTGAAAACCCCTTTAATTCAACTCTTGAAATTCCAAAAACGAAGTTATTTAGAAACTGGAAGAATAGGAATTTACCAAAATACCCCTGGGATAATGCTTAAAAATCATCCCATCAGTGACCACGACCCTCACCACGAATAGTTGGTCCTTAACGCCTCATGGTGAGCATCCGTTGCCACTAGAGAAATAGTTCCTCAGCTTCTGCTTCCTCAACCAACGACCAACAGGACGAGTCGTTACCTCATCCAACGACTCATCATCACCTCCTGTCATCACCATTGGTCCAACCTTCAATTCCCTTCCAACGACCGACATGAAGGGTCATTGCTCCACCTAATGACTCCTTGTGTCCATCCATCGTCACTGAACTAGAAACCGTAAAATCCAACTAACGACTCTTCAGGATGACTCATCATAGCAACCAATGGGTCGTTGCCTGGCCCGTTGTCTCTAGGAAGTCCGAACTGCTAGCTTCCCACGGCTCCATCTAATGAGTCGTTAGAGCGACTAACGACATGTTGGATGAGTCGTTCTGAGACAAATTCCTACTGGTTTTTCTACTAAACTCCATCTAATTCCGGGGTCTGATCTTAGAAACTTTTGAGGTGTTACAGCGAACACTAAGGAGAATGGTTGCTATTGAGACCACTTAATAGATTGAAGCTAGAGTGGCTAACGAGGCTCAGTGATCTAATGAGGCTTATCATATGGAGTTATTTCATCAAGTTGGTCTTAATGCAGCCGATGATGCTCTTGATGATAATGTTGGTCATAACATGAGAAATAGAGGTCATAAGAAGCCTCAGTTCCATAGATATGCATCTTAGTTTGATGATGACGATGATTCGGATATTGATGAAGCTTGGTCAACAGGTGCCATTGTGCCCACACCTCTGCCTGTTAGAGCCAAGTTTGACATTACTAGCACAATGATCCCGTTGCTGAATATGAAGGGAATCTTTAATGGTAATACTCTGATGATGCAAACCTCCACTTTATGAATTTTGTGGGGATTTGCAAGGAGTACAAGTTGCTAGGAGTGAGCTAGGATGCCATCAGAGTATGGCTCTTTTAATTCTCTCTAATTGGTGAAGCCACTCTATGGTTGTCAGAGTTACCATATAGCTCCATCACCAACTGGAGAGAATTTACATGCCTTTTTGGAAAGGATATTTCCACTGTCTAGGATGCTGCAGCTCAAGAATGAGATATATAATTTCCGACAGCTCAAGACGGAGGCACTTGATGAGACATGGCTACGGTTTAATAAGAAGTTGAACAAGTGCCCAAATCACAAAATTAAAAAATGAGAGCTTATAGGATATACATATATCCTTGAATAGTAACAATAAGGTGGTGGCATATACGGTAGAAGGGGGAGCTTTGATGAGTCATACATGGGAGGAAGCAACAGTGATACTTTATCATGTGACCAAAACAAATATGGCCTAGCATACCATAGAAGCAGAGGTAATCCACGAGCACATATATGATTGGGATGACTACAAAGTAGAGTAGAAAAGAAGAAGAGTGTGATCAACATATAGCACACATGAAATATTTTATTGACATGCTCACGAAGCATGTTATAGGAGCTAGAACTCAAAAGGTTAATGCAATTAGAGCTCAAGATAAGGATACAGGGTATGAGAACTCTGATTTTGAGGAGGAAGCAAACTACTTGAATAGTTAGGTAGCGGGTTTCTAGGCTAATGCCTAAGGGTCTAATCAAGACTCTTGGAACCAAGGCCTTGGAAATTAAGGTCAGAACTGTCACGCCCCAAGCCTACACCCTGGATGAAACACGGTACTTGAAGCCACAAGTGACCTCAAGTCAACCCCTAGTCTATAATCCACTAGTATTCTAAGTAATCATGCACAGCGGAAATTTAAAATAATCACATCAAAGAATTTTAAGAAACTGTAAAGACTGAAAATAGAGAATTTAAAAGATTAAAAATAATAACTCTGAAAATCAAGTCTGGTCTGAAAGCCATCTACTGAGGAGTTGCTGAGACAAGCCCCCAGCTAACTCTAAGTCTAACTAAAACAATAATTCAACTGAAAGAAAATAAAACAAGGCCCTCGAATGATGAGGACTCATACTTCGACTGAAGTGAAAGAGAATCTGGATCGCAACAGCAAACGATGTTGAGTTTAGGAATCTGCAACTGTATCACGAAAGGATACAACATAAAAAATATCCATCAATACTTTTAATGTACTGAGCATGTGAGAGGAATATACTTATAGATGTAAATGACTGAACTGGAAGGACATTCAATGACCATCTAATTATCTAAACTGAAATAATCTGAAGTATATAAGATGGTAAAAATGACCCTGTCTGGTGGTCAAAGACATGCCCTAAAACTGCAATACTGAATCTGAAATACTGCACTAAACTGAACCGAACGGATAGATTTGAAACTAGACTAAGAATCTCATTCTAATACTTGACTGGACTGACTAGTGGGAGAGTTTGTAACCGACATATAAACACGTGAGCTAGATGTGGAGTCCGATGTATACACCCCATCGCTAGGACCCAATATACCTTGCCAGGATATAAAGGCATTAACTGGGTGATCACCAAAGTCTGGGGCCAAATCAAGCCAATAATCTGTATCTCTAATCCTACATTGGCAACGTAGTTCTTGGAACCTGGGTACGCTGGAACCCCAGTCCGCTTGGTGCTAAGTCCTATTCCCACTAGAACACCTAAACTGAACTACTAGGCTTATAGCTCGAAACTGGGGTCTAAGACTAGTCAGGGACACATAACTGAAAGTACCCTGAGAGTCTTATCAGACTAGATGCTGAAACTGAGTTCTAGACTGGTTAGAGCTGCTATCTGAAAGCGTGGTAACAGTCTAAGAAGAAACTGTAAACTAAACTGGGGTCCTGGGGCTTGTCAAAGCTATAAGTCTAAAATGTCATGACCACCTAATGGACCAAAAAGTTGAGTTCTGAGTCTGATTCTAATAACATAGAGGCACTACTGACACCTCAGAGAAAAACTAAAGTCAAACTGATTAGTTGGCAATTTATGTATAGTTTTGAAGGAATTCTACATTCTAGCTAAGCTTAAACAGCTAATATAGAATTTGACTTATTCCAACAACACGGGAATTCCATAATATGGAAACCACTCAAGAATTCAAGAAAATATCACCAGACAAGGTTAGAATTATTCTCATCAATGGAATATTTTCTCATCGTGTAAGTAATAAGAATTTCAAGGAAATTCATCTCAAAACATACTTCATTCAACAAACGGAAATTTATACACAATGATCATTACTCGAAATTCTAGGGCTTAAAGTCACTATTTCAAGAACCTCGATAGTTTAGTAAAAACTGATGGGAATCATATCAATAGCAAACAAGGATATCATTCTAAGTGAAATTAACGAATAATAACAGGTAATTTCTTTGAATTTGAAAACTCAAGCTAAACACTAATAGGGAAACTATTGGAGGGTTTTGGAGAACACAAGGAAAGAACAATTCCCTTGTTGAATTCCCACATACCTAATGAATAAGCCTGGAGAAATTGTTGGAGAATCGAAGAAAAAAGATCTGCCCTAGCTGATGCTCTGAACTGCTCTGAAAGGAACTCTACGTTCTGCTTCGTGAATATTTGAGTGGGGAATGAGGAAAAGAGCCCATTTGCCCCACTAAAACGTTTGAAACTGATGTTAAAACGACGTAGTTTAAAGCTTGAGAGAGTAGGAAATTACTAAATAGCCCTTAAAATTTGCAGGGAAAAATTATCAGGTGCCCCTACCGGGTGAATCTATGCTATTTTCTCAGTTTTAAGCATCAAAAGTGTTATAAACTCACAACACATCTACGTTCGGAAAGAAAGGGAAACTCTTTCCCCGCTATGTTGGCCTATACCAGATTATGAGATGTGTCGGGCAGGTGGCTTATGAGTTGGAATTTCCCTCAGAATTGGCTTCAACACATCCGGTATTCCATGTGTCACTTTTAAAGAAATGGTTGGGTGATTTGACTTTGATTGTTCCGGTGGAGAGTGTAGGTGTAAAGGATAGCCTTAGCTATGAGGAGGTTCTAGTGGAAATACTTGATTGTCAGGTTCAAAAGCTAAGAAACAAAGAAGTAGACCGTGGTGACTGACCACGATTCGTGGTCATGCCCGTCAAATACACTGTCTGGGTTCTTTAGTGGTGACCACCCATCAAGTACACTACCAACTTCTCAATTTTCTAGATTCCGGCCTGACCATAAGTGACTTAACGAGTCGTGGGACCTGACCACGACTCGTGAGGTCATCCATTGGGAACACTATATATTCTTAGACCTCCTTCTCACGGTTGACCTAACAAGTCGTTGGGTCGCTTAACGACTCGTTAGGTGGGTCATTCTACAACATTTCTGTAGTTTTCCAAATTTTTCTGATTTAAGTCCCGGATATTAATTTTGAGCTTCCGGGGTGTTACAATATCTCCCCCTTGGAAACATTCATCCTCGAATGTTAGAAAACTCATAGGAACCAGAAAAATAGCAATCAAAATCTTCAAATACTACTAATTTAAGTCCAAAACTACCGAAATTACTACCACCATTTCAGAATACATAACTGAACTGAATTTTTTTTTCATATATACCTCCAAAGTCAAAAAGAAAACTTATACACATGAATTGAATTCAACAACTAGTTCAGGTCTTAAAGCAAAATTTACATTTCAAGCTACAACAGAGTCGGTAGAGAACAAGTGCAGGTATTTGACCATCATGTCTGCTTCGGCCTCCCACGTAGCTCCTTCAACCTGTTAATTTCTCCATAAGACCTTGACAGAAGCTATTTCCTTATTTCTTAACTTACGCACCTAACGGTCAAAGATTTGGACTGATACCTCTTCATATGTGAGACTATCCTTTATTCCCACACTGTCCAATGGCACCACAGAGGTTGGATCTCCAATGCACTTCTTCAAAAGTGACACATGGAAAACTGGGTGTACAACTGCTAGTTCTAAAGGCAACTCTAGCTCATAGGCCATATTACCGGTACGCCGCAAAACTCTATAAGGTCCCACGTATCTCGGACTGATCTTTCCCTTCTTCCCAAACCTCATCACCCCTTTCATGGGCGAAATTTTTAGATACACCCAGTCATCAACTACAAACTCCAACTCCCTTCTTCGTACATCGGCGTAAGATGTCTAACGGCTCTGAGCTGTTTTCAATCTTTCTCGAATGAGCTGAACTTTCTGCATCGAGTCTGGCCATATCAAGGTAGCTTCACCAAATTCAAACCACCCTATAGGATATCTACACCTTCTACCATACAATGCTTCAAATAGGGCCATCTGGATGCAGAAATGGTAGTTGTTGTTGTACGCAAACTCGATAAGAGGCAGATGGTCATCCCAATTACCTTTAAAATCAATCGCGCATGCTCTTAGCATTTCTTCCAGGGTCTGAATAGTCTTCTCAGCTTTCCCATCGGTCTGCAGATGAAAAATAGTGCTAAGTTTGACCTGAGTGCCTAGTCCCTTCTGAAAGGACTTCCAAAAGTGTGAGGTGAACTCTGTTTCCATGTCTGAAATGATTGCCAAGGGCACCCCATGGAGTCTGAATAACTCTCAAATGTAAAGTTTGGCATAGTCCTTAGCTGAGTCTATGGTCTTGACTGGGAGGAAGTGAGCTGACTTAGTCATCCGATCTACTACCACCTAGATTGAGTCACGTTGCTGCCTAGTCCGGGGTAGACCTATAATGAAGTCCATATTTACTTTTTCCCACTTCCAAGTGGGTATACTGATATCTTGAGTCCTACCTTCAGGTCTCTGGTGTTCTACCTTGACTTGTTGGTAGTTCGGGCACTATGCTACAAATTTCGTGATATCCCTTTTCATGCCGTTCCACCAATAGATATCCCGCAAATCAAGATACATTTTTGTAGCACCGGGGTGAATAGAGTATCTTGAGCTGTGCGCCTCGGCCAGTATCTTTTGTCTCAACTTACCAACATCCGGTACACATAACCTGCCCTAGTAACGGAGCACCCCATCTCCCCCTTGGGAGAAAGCTTCTATCTCTTTTCTGAGGACTGCTTCCTTAAGCTTTAGTAAAATGGGATCCTCATCCTGTTTGGATTTGAATTCAACTACTGAGGATGAATCTAACCCGCTTTGCATCACCACGCAATCTTCAGCTGAATCCACCAACTGCACCCCTAACCAGGCTAGCCTGTGAACTTCTTTTTCTAGCTCCCTCTTACCTTCCTCAATGTGGGCCACACTTCCCATAGACCGTTTTCTTAGGGTGTCGGCCACCATATTGGCCTTACCTGGGTGATACAATACACTCATGTCATAATCCTTTAGCAGTTCCAACCATTGTCTTTGACACAAGTTTAGGTCCTTCTGGCTGAACACATACTGAAGGCTCTTGTGATGTGTGAACACATCCACGTGAGCCCCGTACAAGTAGTGTCTCCATATTTTTAATGCGAATACCACCACTGCCAATTCCCAGTCATGAGTCAGATAGTTCTTCTTATGGACTTTGAGTTGTCTGGAGGCATAGGCTATTACTTTGCCCCATTGCATCATAACGCAACCAAGTCCAACTCTGGAGGCGTCACAATATACAGCAAACCCATCTGTTCCTTTTGGCAGGGTCAAAATTAGAGCGGTAGTGAGTCGAGTCTTTAACACTTGAAAACTCTTCTCACACTCATCCGACAAATGAAATTTCACCTTATTCTGGGTTAACTTGGCCAAAAGGGATGCTATGGAGGAGAAACCTTCCACAAACCATCGGTAATAGCCTGCTAATCCTGGGAAACTCCTGATTTTGGTAGGAGAGGTATGTTTGGGACAATCCTTCAGTGCTGCTATTTTATGAGGATCTACTTGTATCCCCTCATTTGAGACCATATGACCCAAGAAAGTCATAGACTTCAACCAAAATTCACACTTGCTGAACTTGGAAAATAACTGGTGATTTCTAAGGGTCTGTAATGCTAACCTTAGGTGATGGGCATGCTCTTCTTCATTTCTGGAGTACACCAGAATGTCGTTGATAAATACAATGATGAACATATCCAGTCACTGCTTGAAAACCCTGTTCATCAAATCCATGAAGGCTGATGGGGCGTTCCTTAACCCAAAGGACATCACCACAAACTCGTAGTGACCATGCCGAGTTCTGAATGATGTTTCTGGTATGTCACACTCTCTGACCCTTAACTGATGGTATCCTGACCTGATATCGATCTTGGAGAAACAACTTGCTCCCTGAAGTTGGTCGAATAGATCGTCAATTTTGGGTAGAGGGTACTTGTTCTTAACTGTGACCTTGTTCAGCTGATGGTAATCAATGCACATTCTGAGGGTACCATCTTTCTTACGCATGAATAACACTGGAGCACCCCAGGGAGCGATACTGGGTCTGATAAAACCCTTATCAAGAAGACCCTTTAACTGCTCCTTCAGCTCCTTAAGCTCAGCTGGAGCCATTCTATAAGGAGGGATGGAGACGGGCTGAGTGTCTGGGAGGAGATTTATTCCGAAGTCTATCTATCGTTTAGGGGGAACTTCGGGAAGATCTTTAGGAAATACATCTGGGAACTCGTTAACAACTGGAACTGACTATATGGCTAGGGTCTTAGAGTTGGAATCCTTGACCTAAACCAAATGATATAGACATCATTTGGAAATGAGTTTTTGGGCCTTAAGGAAGGAAATAAACCTACCTCTAGGCGCTGAACTACTGCCCGACCATTATAACACTAGTTCATTCAGAAACTGGAACTTGACAACTCTAGTTTTGCAGTCAATTGAGGCATAGCAGGAGTGTAACCAATCCATGCCGAGAATAAGATCGAAGTTGACCATGTATAATTCTATGGGATCAGCTGGAATGACTTTATTCAGGACTGAGACTGGGTAGTTTCTATACACCCAACTAGCTCTAACTGACTCGCCAACAGGGGTAGAGACTGGAAGAGACATAATATACCAGTAACTACGTGAATTGAGCTTTCTTAATCCTGATGAGAAGATAGAGCATAGAAAGGATTCTGGCTCTGACCGCCATCTGTACCTGATGTGTTTTCCTGCTGAGCTGGTCGGCCTGTTGGAGCTGCTAAGGTAGTGGATTGTGATCTTCCCCGTCCTTCTGTCGGACATTCTTTAATTCGATGCCTGAGCTGTCCACAACCGAAACAGCCTTCCCTGCCCTGCAGACACTCTCCAGGATGATTCTTTCCGCACTTGGGACAAACTGGATACGTGTTCCCTATACTGTGGGCCTGAGACTAAGTGCCAGATGACTCACCCCTTTGATCCTAGCAGGACTAAAAGGTTGGGGCGCTGGCTGAGTTAGGTGTTGGGGCCCTCTGCAGTTGCTGCTACTGCTGTGGGCGGCTACCACTGCCAGATCTCTGGTGGCCAAAATCTGAATGACCAGTTCTTTCCCTCTTTTTCTTATTCTCCATATCTTTTAACTTCTCGATCTCAATCTACTGGGCATAAACAATTAATATAGAGAGGTCCATGTCCTTGATCAACATCGCGGTCCTGCACTCCTTGAGAACCAGATTAGATACTCCATTAATGAACTTCAGCATGCGAGCCCTTGGCTCTGCTACTATCTCTGGAGCATACTTTGATAACTTGGTAAACTCCAAAGCATACTCCTCCACTGTACGGTTGCCTTGTCGCAAGTTCATAAACTCTACCATCTTAGCCTCCATCAGCTCCCAGGGAAAAAACCTATCCAGGAAGGCTGTGTGGAATTCTTTCCACTCCATTTGTCCTGCTTCCGCTGGCCTCCCCTCCTTCCACTGCTCATACAAAACCTGGGCTACCCCTTTAAGATGATAGGCAGCCAGGTTAGTGCTCTCGGAGGAGTTAACACCCATAATATGGGTAATCTTCCTGACTTCATCTACAAACTCTTGGGGGTCGTCCCCCACTTTAGATCCCTGGAATGATGGAGGGTTCATAGGGGTGAAGTCTCGCACCCTTGCCACTGCTGCAGACCCGTTCATGTTCACCGGTACGACCTTTTGATTTACCTGATTGGTTACGATTTGAGCCAGTAACTGAATGGACGCTCTAAACTCTACGGTAGAAACTCAATC
Organism: Datura stramonium; assembly: GCA_018107945.1. Lineage (NCBI taxonomy): Eukaryota > Viridiplantae > Streptophyta > Magnoliopsida > Solanales > Solanaceae > Datura > Datura stramonium. Next base: position 56,332 of record JACEIK010001608.1, on the reverse strand, counting down.
ATCTTGTGGAGCTATAGGGGCTGGTGGGGCTGGTCTTTTGGCATTTTTGGCCCTCCATCTGTTACCGCGTCTGGGAGGCATGGTTCACTGAAATAAAATAGAACACAAATTAGAGGGACACTTTTGGAATTGATCTTTGATGCGCGATAAAGAGTATGATCAAAAGGGAATTTTACTAATAACATCTCATAGCCTCCTCATCATAAGTGTGGCGCACTGCACACTCATGAAAAGGACTCTACTTGATGCGGCTTTCAGAGTTTTCGAGGATACTCTAAACCTAGGGCTCTAATACCAAATTTGTCATGCCCCGATCCTACATCCTAGATGAAACTCGGTAGTTGAAGCCACAAGTGACCTCAAGTCAACCACTGGTCTATCATCCACTAGTATTCTGAGTAATCATGCACATCAAAAATTTAAAATAATCACATCAAAGCATTTTAAGAAACTATAAAAACTGAAAATAGAGAATTTAAAATATTAAAAAAATAACTCTGAAAATCAAGTCTGGTCTGAAAGACATCTACTGAGGAGTTGTTGGGATAAGCCCCCATCTAACTCTAAGTCTAACTAAAACAATATCTCAACTAAAAGAAAATAAAACAAGTCCCTCGAAAGATGTGGACTCACACTTCGGCTGCAGCGTAAGAGAATCTATATTGCAACGGCTAACAATGCTGAGTCTTGGAACCTGCAGCTATATCATGAAACGATACAACATAAAATATATGCGTCAGTACTTTGAATGTCTGAGTATGTGAGAGGAATATACTGATAGATGTAAATGACTGAACTAGAAGGACATTCAATGACCATCTAATTATCTGAACCGAAATAATCTGAACTATCTGGATGGTCAAAATGACCCTGTCTAGTGGTAAAAGACATGCCCTAAAACTGCAATACTGAATATGAAATACTGCATGGAACTGAACTGAACTAATAGATATAAAACTGGACTGAGATTCCCATTCTAAAACTGGACTTGACTAACTCGTGGGAGAGACTGTAACCGACATATAACCACGTGATCTATACGTTGAGTCCGATATATACACCCCACTGCGGTGACCCAATATACCTTGCCAGGGTATAAAGGCATGAACTGGGTGATCACCAAACTCTGGGGCCAAATCAAGCCAATAATATGTATCTGTAATCCTATGCTGGCAACGAAGTTCTGGGAATCTGGGTGCACTGGAATCCCGGTCCGCTAGGTGCTAAGTCCTACTCCCACTAGAACACCTAAACTGAACTACTAGGCTGATAGCTCAAATTGGGGTCCAATACTAGTCAGAGACACATAACTGAAAGTACCCTGAGAGTCTTATCAGACTAGATGCTGAAACTGTGTTCTAGACTGGTCAGAGCTGCTTATCTGGAAGCGTCGTAACCGTCTAAGAACAAACTGTAAACTTGACTAGGGTCATGGGGCTGGTTAGAGCTATAAGTATAAAATTCCATGACCGCCTAAAGGACCAAAAATTTGAGTTCTAAGTCTGATTCAAATAACTAAGAGGCACTACTGACACCTCGGGGAAAAACTAAAGTCAAACTGATTAGTTGACAATTTCTGTATAGTTCTGAAGGAATTCTACATTCTAGCTAAACTTAAACAGCTAATAGCGAATTTGACTCATTCCAACAACATAGGAATTCCATAATATGGAAACCACTCAAGAATTCAAGAAAATATCACCTGACAAAGCTAGAATCATTCTCATCAATGAAATATTTGCTCATCATGTAAGTAATAAGAATTTCAAGGAAATTTAGCCCAAAACATACTTCATTCAACAAACGGAAATATATACACAATGATCATTACTTGAAATTCTAGGGCTTAAAGTCACTATTTCAGGAACCTCGATAATTTAGTAAAAACTGATGGGAATCATATCAATAGCAAATGAGGATATCATTCTAAGTGAAATTAATGAATAATAACAAGTAATTTCTTTGTATTCGAAAACTCAGGGCTAAAGACTAATAGGGAAACTATTGGAGGGTTTTGGGGAACACAATGAAAGAATAATTCCCTTGTGGAAGTCCCACATACCTGACGAAGAATCCTTGAGAAATTGTTGGAGAATGGAAGAAGAAAGATCTTCCCTAGTTGATGATCTGAACTGCTCTAAGAGGAACTCTACGTTCTGCTTCGTGAAAGTTTGATTGGAGAATGAGGAAAAGAGCATGTTACCCCTACTAAAACGTCTGAAACTAATGTTAAAACGACGTAGTTTAAAGCTTTGGAGAGTAGAAAATTACTAAATAGCCCTTAGAAATTCGTTGGGAAAAAACTGTTAGGTGCCCCTAATGGGTAACCTAACGAGTTGTGGTGACTGAACATGACTCGTGGTCACGCCCGTCAAGTACACTGTCTGTGTTCTTCAGTGGGTCACCATGATGGACCTGATGAGTCATTCCCAATGACGACGACTCATGGTGACCACCCGTCAAGTACACTGCCAACTTCTCAAGTTTCTAGATTCCAACCTGACCACGAGTGACTTAACGAGTCGTGGGACCTGACCATGACCCATGAGGTCATCCATTTGGAAAACTGTCTATTATTAGACCTCCTTCTCATGGTTGACCTAAAAAGTCGTGGGGTCGCTTAACGACTCGTTAGGTGGGTTGTTCTGCAACATTCCTGCAGTTTTTAGATTTTTCTAATTTATGTCCCGGATATTAATTTTGAGCTTCCGGGGTGTTAAATGAATCAATATAGAGAAAACTATAATTATGTTGGTTACAAGGATAGGAGTAACGGTAGAGACCAGGATGGTGATTAGAGGAAGAAAGAGGGGTACCAGAATGATCACAATGGTATATATGTCCCTCAAAAGGCCCGAAAGGCCAGGTTTGGGACCTCAAAATTAGAGGACACAATGGTCAAGGTATTAAAGAAGGTGAAGTCAACTGATAACACCTAGAGGACATTCAAAGAGATATATATGGAATGAATTAGAGAGTTGAGTCGCATGCCACAATAATTAAACAGATTGAGCAGCAGTTGGCCAGATGTCCGCATCCCTAAACCAGAGGAAAAAAGATACAGTACCTAGTAACACAATCCAAAAATCAAAGAATGAAAGTCACTACATGGATGTAACTACTACGAGTGGAAAAGTAACTAATGATCAACCTACACCTGTTGTAGGTGATGTTGCTGAGTCGGTGATGGCAAAAGTAGAGGACACTTCTGAATATGAAGAGCACGTGATTGAAGGTAAAGTAGTGGGGGAAATAGTCTCTAGTTGAAAAAGAGACTATTGTAAAGAAAAGGAAGGAAAAGGAGGTCCCTCAAATTTTGAAGCCCATTCCCAGACCTCCTTCTCCTTTCCCTCAGAAAATGAATAAAAAGGTGGATGATCAAAAGTTTCACAAGTTCATCTTTAGGCTAAAGAAGCTTTTATTAAATATTTCCCTAGTCAAGGCACTTGAGAAGATGTCTGGCTATGCAAAATTTATGAAGTCTGTAATATCCTAAAAGTTCCTAAGACTAGACTCGAAATTGGAAATGTGATCAGCAGAAAAATCTACACTAGGTCACATAATGACTCGTTAGGTGACCCGTTAAGTCACTTGACGGATCATTCAATGGCCCGTTAAGTGTGTGATATGTTGGAGGAATGAGATTGTTCTGGGTACTTGATGTCTGGGATGACGAGTCATCATGTCACTCCATGAGTTGTGGTGTGCCTTGTCAAGTGTGTAGGGGGTAAAGAAAAGGAGGAATTGGTAGTGATGGCAATGTATTGAGGGGAAGAGTCAGTGTGCCCCTAATGAATCGTCCAGTTATCTATGGAGTGAGGAAGTTCAGCGAATGGGAACTTTCCAGTGGTGGCAATGGGTGAGGACCACGAGTCGTCAATGGACCCAACGACTCGTTAGATCCCTCATTGGGACTAGCAGTGATCTTTTTCCAGATGAATCTTTAAGGGTATTTTCATTATTTCTAAGCTCCTGACTCTTTAATGACGTCATTTTAAGCCATAAAAGGAGTGTTTTAAAGGGATTTAGCCTATATCAAGTTATTAGACTTCCATGCATACAAAGTTTAAGTTTCTCTTTGAAGATAAAGCTTGAAGTCTTTCAATTCTTCCCCAATTCTCTTGGGCTTTCAACAGTAGTTGGAGAATCAGTTTACCCAGGTATGTAGGGCTATGACTGATAGTTCTCTTACACTCTCATGCCCAAATTTTCCCTCAAGTTCATGAATTCAAGTATATGATTTTATAGGGTCTTAACCCAATTTTGTGAAGTTATCTATGATATGTCTATGGGTCAATTATCCTCATGTTCCAAAGCAGATTTTAAGATTTATGGGCAGATTTTATACACAATTTTATTATAAATTCATGATTTCAAGTTATTAGAGATAATTTCATATTATGCAAGTTTTATGAAAAGTCAAGCTTATGATTCATGATTTCATCTATGATGAGATATCTAGCATTAATGAACATTTATATGTTACCCATGTAAGAATCCATGATTTTAACTTATGAAGTCTATTTCAAGTATGCATGTTTCTAAGATTTGGGCAAGCCCATACAAGTTAAGTAAGTTTTCATGATTTAGCTCAGTTATGTAAGATCATCTTACCATATGGTTTGGAGTCAATACTCCTAATTTAGGCTATGGTATGTTTGGAACCAGGACTCCATATGTTCAGATTTCATCTTCGTTGAAAAATGATGGGAGAACTATACTTGTTTTTAAAAGTAGTGTCTAGCATCGAGTAGGCCAAGGGTTTAGGTAAACCTCTGGTCTCAGAATTACGTGCCAGTATATGTATACATATACATTGGGACCTCCCTTGAGTGTTTTCCCCTGCCTCCAATGGACCCCAGCTTGATATCAATATCATGGTATTGTCCATAGTCTTGGCAAGGTTTTGGACAGCTCTGCCTAGTTGAGTGTGATAGTTGGGGAATCATGTAGACTCTATTGTGATTGTGTCGGTTATAATGAATCTCTGATTTTTCCTCATTACTTTAGTTATTTATGTTCATGACTTATGATATTATGATTTACAGCAAATTCGACCCAATGATCAGTTTGTGAGCTTTTACTAACGACTTTATCTATGAAAAGTCATATGATTTCTATTTTTAAACCTTTGGTCAATATGTTCAGTTATGATAAGCAGCTTATGATAATGTATATCTCAGATATGATACTCAGCTTATGATTATATATGCCGCAGATTCAGATTTTAGCATGCAATCTTTACTCTCATGATTCTTATTTATATTTATATGCATGATTTCAGTTGGAATTTACTTAGTATGTTTTATTTACCTTACATACTCAGTACATTCCAAGTACTGACTACATACTCTATGTTGTATTGTTTCATGATACAGGTCTGAGCGATCAAACTCAGTTCCACCATTAGTCCAGCTTCCCTACAGTCTAGCTCAGTTCCCATTGTTGGTGAGTCCTCATCTTCCGAGGACCTTCAGCTTAGTGTTTGATAATGCTATTTCAATTTCAGACTTTAGTGAGCTAGTTGGGGGTTTTTTCCCATCAACTCATTAGTTAATTTAGAGGCTTATCAGACATTATGTGGACTTTCTGCTTTATCGAGTGTTGACTCCATTTACGACTGTTGCTATATATTATGTTATTTAGACTTTGCCTATTCATGTTTAAATTATCAATTTTCAGTTTGATGTATGCTCTTTAGTTTCTATGTTTATGCCATGGGTCGACATGGAGTCATTCGTGGTTCTAGGTCCCGTGTCTAGATCCGGGGTTCTAGCTTGGATTGTGACAAACATGATATCAGAGCATTAGGTTTAGAGTGTCCTAGGGTATCCGAAAGCTGCGTTGATTGGAGTTTCTTTATCGGTGTGTAGTGTGCCACACTTATGACGAGAGGCTACAAGACATTTCAGAAAAATTTCCCTTTTTTATGATCTATGTCATGCGATAAAGTATCTTTCTGTCCTTTTAACTTGTGCTATACACACTTGCAAAAATAGGCCTTCACATCGAGTAAATGGAAGGAGAAATAGCAATAGGAATGGCCATGACAATGGCAATGATGATGGGTATCATCAAGCCCTGCCAGCACCAGCAATCCTTTGCCAGAGCAGGTCACCGATGCCTAATTCAGAGTGGAATTTTAGATATTTGTGCAGGTAATGGCCTATGTTCCTCAGAATGGGAATGCAGCAGCGACGAGAATTCGACTGTTTCTCGGGATGAGCCTATCGGAGTTTCTTAGGTCAAAGGTAGAGAAAGACGGTCGCATGAGTTCCTTGAGGAGGTGTAGAAGATCACCAAATTGTGGGGGTGACAGGAGAGGAGAGTGCAAATTTAGCCTACTATCAACTGAAGGGGGTTGATTACATTGTTTCACCAGTGGAAGGATGGCAGTGCAGTGGGAGCAGTCCCCATGAGTTGGGATAAGTTTGTGGTTGCCTTCTTGGATATATTCTTCCCTAGAGAGTTGAGGGAGGCGAAGGTAGCAGAGTTCATCAACTTGAAGCAGCACCACATGACTGTCCAAGAGTATGCCTTGGAGTTTACCGGGCTATCCAAGTATGCAGCAGATTTCACGCCCCGAGCTTACATCCTAGATGGGACACGGTACTTAGAGTCGCAAGTGACTCCAAGTCAACCCCTGGTCTATCATGCACTTGCATTCTAAGTAAACATATAAATATAGAGGAGGATTTAAATAAAACTACAAAATGTTTATGAAAATAAGGATAAATCATAAAGTTTAAAAAAACATCTGAACAAATCTACAAGTCTGAAAAACCAAATTTGTGTCTGAAAGACACTACAACTGATGAGTTACTGGGACAAGCCCCCAGCTAACTCTAAATCTAAATAAAAGAATGCAAAACTAAGCAAAATATTCTTCATCCTCGAAAGATGAGGACTCACCAAATAAGACAATTGAAGCCTTCTAAGAGTGTTCGGCTAGCGAGGTTGAGACTGAGATCTTGCAGCTGTATCATAAAATGATACAACATAAAAATATGCGTCAATACTTTGATGTACTGAGTAATTGAGAGAAAGAATAACACAATGGAATAAGTAACTGTACAGAAAAGACATGCAATGACCAACTGAAACTGAAATAACTGTAGCAAACTGAGGTGATCTAAATGGCCCTATTTGATGGTCAAAGAGATGCTCTAAAACTGAGATACTTGTCTGGAAGACTATACAAAACTCATAACTGCACTGAGTAGTCTTAATCTGTTCTGAACTAAGCTAAGTTGAGACTGAGCTGAACAGAGTTAAACTGAGACTGAACTAACTAGTTGGAGAGTCTATAACCGACTTATAACCACGTGAGCTAGAAGTGGAGTCAGATGAATACACCCAATCGGTAGGACCCAATATACCTTTCTAGGGTATAGAGGCATGAACTGGGTGATCACAAGAGTCTGGGATGTGAGGCCAATAAACTGCAACCTACAATGCCAATGTAGTTTTGGGAACCTGGGTGCGCTGGAACCCCGGTCCGCTCGGTGCTAAGTCCTGCTCCCACTAGATATTTCTAGACTGGATACTAAGATGATAGCTCGAAATTGGGGCCCAAGACTAGTCAGGAATCCTTATCTGGAAGCACCCTGAGAGTCTTATCAGACTGAATTCTGTACCTAGTTCAGAGATTGGTCAGAGCTTCTTATCTAGAAGGGTCGTAACCGTATAAAGAAAAAACTGTAATATGAAGTTGGAGTCCGAAGGCTGGTCAGAGCTTCTTATCTGAAAGTTTCATGACCGCCTAAAGAACCACTAAAACTGATACTGAGACTATTTCTGATAACTGGGAGGCACTACTAACACCTCGGGAAATTCTATAGTCAAACTGATCAATTGACATTTCTGGCTAACACTAGATATTCTAACATCTTCACTGAAACTAGGCTAACATGTATATGACTGAGAATTCAATATATACGAATAATATGGAAATCCCCAACACTGATAGAATTAGGAAAATTTCAAGGTTTAATCACTATAGCAAGATTCTAGTCTTTTCTACTTCAAGGACTAGGGTTAAATTTCCTATAAAAGGATAAGCATCAATACTGTCACAAACTGGTGGAAAATATCTATCAATATTATAAAAAGTTATTCCACATGAATTAAACGAAGCATGACTAAGAATTTTTTAATATTCGATAATCTGCAGGGCTAGAACTGATAAAGAAATTAGGGAGAATTTTGGGGACACAAGGGAAGAACTATTCCCATCTTGATTGCCACATACCTGAAGAGGAAATTCTAGAAACAAAAATCTCTGAGAAATTCTGAGAAGAAAAATCGAACCCTTAGTCCTGCTTTGTGCTTTCTGACTACGTTCAACGCTTAGACTTTTAGGGAAGAGTGGAATGAAGGGGAAAAAGTCATTCTACCCCTTTAATCCCTGCTATATGAACCCAAAATGAAGGGGTTTAAGCATTCAAAAGGATAAATTACCAATGTACCCTTAGAAGACAGAACTGAAAAGTAGCCGACATTGAACGACGGGCCTCACGATGGGTCGTTAGTCGAAACCACAGCCTGTTGGAATCACCCATTGGTACTGTGCCCAAAAACTAGGCTTACTGGAATTGGACCATGGGAGGTTACCAAGACTCGTTGGACGAACCAATGGGTCATTGTATTAGCTCGTGTTTGAAATTGCTTGGGCCTGGATCTTGGCGACGGGTGGAAATAATGGGGCATTGGTGGTAACCATGAGTGGTTGACTCCGCTCGTTGCTTCTAGGAAGCTTTTCGACCTTCACTTGAATTCCAACAATGACTGGCTACAATGGGTCGTTGGAGCTACCAACCACTCATTGAACGTCCTGTTGTTTTTTAGGGGGGGGGAGAACACTTGGCAAACCACAACCCTTAGAATGGTCTGTTGGAAAGACCAATGGCTCGTTGTCTGGGTCTTCTAAGGTAAAAAAATTCTTTTGGTTTTTCTGTTGAGTCTGAGTTTTTGTCTAGGAAAGTTTTGGGGTGTTACAATATCTCCCCCTTAGGATCATTGGTCCTCGAATGAAGACTAAAACTGTTGAAAAACTAGGAAAAGAGCTGAGATTTCTAGACTGAGACTATGAGCTGGATTTTGAAGAAGTAACTGACTCCACTGTACTAACAGAGCTAATGCAACTAGAATGCACATATAAAATCCAAATAGAGCTGACGAGTACGGAACTGGATAGAGTACTGAGGAGGAATTTAGTTCCTGATGCCAGAACTAAACTTGAAGAGAACAAGTGTGGGTATTTAGCAACCATATCTACTTTGGCTTCCTACGTAGCTCTTTCTACATGTTGATTCCTCCATAAGACCTTGACTGAAGCTACCTCCTTGTTCCTCAGCTTTCGAACCTGATGGTCAAGGATCTTAACTGGGACCTCTTTGAATGAGAGACTATCTTTCACTCCTACAATGTCCAATGGCACAACTGAAGTTGGATCACCGATTCACTTCTTCAATAGTGACACATGAAATACTGGGTGCACAGATGCCAACTCTGAAGGTAATTACAACTCATAAGCTACCTTGCCAATTCATTTCAGAATTCTGTAGGGTTCCACATATCTCAGACTGAGCTTTCCTTTCTTCCCGAATCTCATCACCCCTTTCATGGGTGAAATTTTCAGATAAACCCAGTCATCCACTGCAAACTCTAATTCTCTTCTCCTTACATCAACATAAGATTTCTGACGGCTCTAAGCTATTTTCAATCTTTCTCTGATGAGCTATACTTTTTGAATAGCTTCATAAATCGAGTCTGGCCCGATTAAAGTAGCTTCACCAACCACAAACCACCCGATAGGAGACCTGCACCTCCTACCATACAATGCCTCAAATGGGGCCATTTGGATATTGTAGTGGTAGTTGTTTTTGTATGCAAACTCGATGAGAGGCAAGTGGTCATCCCAACAACCTATCGATCACGCACGCTCTCAACATATCTTCTAGGGTCTGAATAATCTGCTCAGCTTGTCCATCTATTTGTGGGTGAAAAGTTGTGCTGAGCTTGACTTGGGTACCAATTCCCTTCTGAAAGGACTTCCAGAAGTGCGATGTGAATTGGGTACCTCTGTCTGAGATAATGGATAATGGCACCCCATGAAGTCTGACCAACTCCCAGATATAAAGCCTAGAATAGTCCTCAGTTGTATCTGTAGTTTTAACTGGGAGAAAGTGTGCTGACTTAGTCATTCGGTCTACTACTCCCTAGATAGAATCATGCTGCTGACAAGTTCGAAGTAGACCCATAATGAAATCCATGCTCACTTCTCCCACTTCAAGGTGGGTATGACGATATCCTGAGTCATACCTCCCGGCCTCTGGTGCTCTACTTTGACCTGTTGGCAGCTCGGGCACTTAGCTACAAATTCAGCGATGTCTCTCTTCATGCCATTCCACCAGTAAATATCCCTAAAGTCACCGTACATTTCAATAGCACCAGGGTAGATAGAGTATATCGAGTCGTGCGCTTCATCCAGTATCTGCTGTCTCAAATCACTAACGTCTGGTAAACACAATCTGCCCTGGTAACGGAGCACACCATCTCCCCCTTTTGAGAAAACCTCAACTTCTTTTATGAGAACTGCTTCCTTAAGCTTAAGTAAGATGGGATCTTCATCCTGTCTGGACTTAACTTCAAAAAATAATGAGGAATCTAACCCACTCTGCACAGCTACTCCACCCTCGGCTGTATCAACTAACTGTATTCCCAACCAAGCCAATCTGTGGATATCCTTTGCTGGCTCCTTTTTACCCTCCTCAACATGAGTTACGCTCCCCATAGATACTATGATCAGGGCATCAGCCACCACATTGGCTTTTTTCGGGTGATATAGCATGCTCATTTTATAATCCTTCAGGAGCTCTAACCACTTTCTCTGTCGAAGATTTAGGTCCTTCTGAATGAATACATACTAAAGGCTCTTGTGATCGGTGAAAACATCCACGTGAGTCCCATACAGATAGTGTCTCCACATTTTTAACACAAAACACCATTGCTGCCAACTCCAGGTCATGAGTCGAATAATTCTTTTCATGAATTTTGAGTTATCTGGAGGAATACGCGATCACCTTACCCCTCTAATTAGAATGTAACCAAGTCCAACTCTTGAAGCGTCGCAGTAGACTACAAACCTATCTTATCCTTTCGGCAGGGTCAACACTGGAGCAGTAGTGAGTCAAGTTTTTAGCTCCTGGAAACTCTTCTCACATGCATCTGACCACTGAAACTTCACCTTATTTTGCATCATCTTTGTCAGAGGGGATGGTATAGAGGAAAAGCCTTTCACAAAGCGTCGTTAATAACCGGCTAGACCCAAGAAACTTATTTCAATTAGGGAGGTAGGCCTAGGCCAGTCTTTCACCGCTACTATCTTTTGAGGATCAACCTGAATACCCTCACCCGAGATCATATGACCCAGGAAAGTCACGAACTTCAACCAGAATTCGCATTTGCTGAACTTGGTGAATAACTGGCAGTCTCTGAGTTTCTGAAGCACTATCCTTAGGTGATTAGCATGTTCTTCTTCATTTCTGGAGTATACCAGTATGTCGTCGATAAATACAATAACAAGACTCTATTCATCAGATCCATAAAGGATGCAGGGCATTTGTTAATCCGAAGGACATAACCACAAACTCGTAGTAACCATACCGAGTCTTGAAAGTTGTTTTCGTTATGTCAAACTCTCTAACTCTTAGCTGATGATACCCCCACCTGAGATCTATTTTGGAGAAACATCTGGCTCCCTGAAGTTGGTTGAACAAGTCATCAATTCTGGGTATGGGATACCTGTTCTTGACTGTGACCTTGTTCAACTGACGGTAATTGATGCACATTCTAACGATACCATCTTTATTTCGCACGAATAATATAGGTGCACCCCAGGGAGAGATGCTGGGTCTAATAAAGCCCTTATCAAGAAGGTCTTTTAGCTGCTCCTTCAACTCCTTAAGCTCAACTGGAGACATTCTGTAAGGAGGGATAGAGATGGACTGAGTATCTGGGAGAAGGTATATACCGAAGTCCATTTCTTGCTTAGGAGGGACTTCAGGAAGATCTTTGAGAAACACATCAGGGAACTCGCTAACAACTGGGACTGTCTGGATAGTTGCGGTCTCAAAGATGGAGTCTTTGACCTGAACTAAATGGTAAATGAACCCTTTGGAAATAAGCTTCTTGGCCTTAAGGTAGGAAATAAACCTACCCTTAGGCGCTGAACTACTACCCACCCATTCTAGTGTTGGCTCATTAGGGAACTAAAACCTGACGACCCTAGTTTTGCAATCGATTGAGGCATAATCGGGGTGTAACCAATCCATTCTAAGAATGAGGTTGAAGTCGACCATGTGTAACTCTACAAGGTCAGATGGAATGACTTCATTGAAAACTGAGACTGTGCAATTTCTATACACTCGACTTGCTCTAACTGACTCGCCTACTGGTGTGGAGACTGATAATGGTTCTGAGAGGATCTCTAGACTGATATTAAACTGGACAACTTGTAGGGAGTCATGAACGACAATGTGTCTCCTAGATCTAGTAGGGCATATACATCTAGGTGGAAAAGATGTAACATGCCCGTGATCACATTAGGTCAACTCTCCTGATCCTAACAAGAAGACAATGCATAAAAACGGTTTTGGTCCTGGCCGCCATCCGTACCTAAAGTTTTGGCCTGCTGGAGCTACTGAAATAGTGGATTGTGACCTTCCCCATCCTGCTGATGGGCATTCCTTAAGTCGATGACCAAACTGTCCACAACCAAAACAACCTCTCGACCCTGAAGACACTCTCCTGGGTGATTCTTGCCATACTTAAGAAAAACTGGATACCTGTTGCCGGTATTGTAGCTCTAGGACTGAGAGCCAGATGCTCCACCCCTCCGATCCTAGTGGGACCGAAAGGTAGGGGCGCTGACTGAGTTGGGTGTTGGATCCCTCTGTTACTGCTGTGGGCGGCTGCTACCGCCAGACCTCTGGTGGCCATATTCTGATTGCCCAGTCCTTTCCCGATTGTTCATATGCTCCATGTCCCTCAGTTTTTCTTCCTCACTCTGCTGGGCATAGACAATAAGACTAGAGATATCGATGTCCTTGATAAGCATTGTAGTCCTTCACTCCTTGAGGACCAAGTTCGACACTCCATTCACAAACTTCAACATGCGAGCCCTTGGCTTGGCTACCATCTCTGGAGCATATTTGGACAACCTGATAAACTCCAGTGCATATTCTTCTACTTTACGGTTTCCCTGTCTCAGATTCATAAACTCTGCTACTTTTGCCTCCCTAAGCTCCCAAGGGAAGAATCTATCCAGGAAGGCTGTAGTGAACTCCTCCCATTCCACCAATCGTACTTCAGCTGGCCTCCCCTCCTTCCACTACTCGTATTAGACCTGGACTACCCCTTTCAGATGATAGGCAAGCAAGTCAGCACTCTCTAACGGACTAACACCCATAATTCAGGTGATATTTTTAATCTCATCCACAAATCCTTGTGGGTCCTCTCCCACCTTAGATCTATGAAAATCCAAAGGGTTCATCCGCGTGAAGTCCCGCACTCGAGCAACTGCTGCGGACCCATTATTGGTTATTGGAACCAACTGCTGGTGCCGTGCCCCATTTTTCTTACGAAAAGTGGGACTCAACATGTGAAAACTCTTGAAGGACTATTAAATTGAAGAGTCACCACCTAATGAATTTAAGGTGTGTTAGGACATCGTACCAAGCTAAGAAATATATTTTACTAGTCTAGGTCGCTAGAGTCGAATAAGGGTTCAAGTCACCTCAAAAGGAAAGTGTTAGGCAACTTTCGAGGTCCACAAATGTGGGTCCCTTCCGAATTCATTATTTATGTGGAGATTAACTGATGATCTAAGTAAATTGATTTTAACTATGTTATTTAAAACAAAAAAATCTAACTTCAATTAGATTATTTAAAAAAACATACTTTGCATTATATTTCAAGATAACAAGTTAGCTAAACGAGCACGTGCATAATATACCTATAAATCTAGCAATTTATAAAAGTAATAATTGAAAAATAAAGGTGGTTAATTAAATAACAAATAAGAAGAATACAATACTAAACAAACCAAAAGAGATTTTAAGAAATGGACCGAACCTCATAGAGGCGCCTATGTATCCTGAAAGGGAATCAGGTCAGACGTAGTTTTGAATTTAAAGAGGGGGATCATTTTAACCTAACTGGATCACCCCGTGCAACTAAAATAATACTTCGCAACCATTGAGGTTGCTCATATTATTCAGTGAGCACAGACTATCATGTCCCACTACCCACCTAATTAATTAATTATTAGTCTTAAATCGTTCTAAACAAATGGAAACTACTAACGCCCTAGCATGTGCCTACTCGTCCTAATCCTAATATCCAAGAGGCAATGGACTGCTAACTTGGATTTTTGGTCTAAGACATACTTAAGGTTGTTAAAGGTGATCGATGTCAAACAAGTAGGATTTTAAACAAAACATCAACAAAAAGGTTTCAAATAGGCCTCTATTAACTCCTATAGACATAATATCCAATATGCAACAATGTCTCCTATAGGCAGTACTTCCTAAAATCACAATTTATTATTGATTGTTTTATTTTACCTAAACTAAACATGGTATTCAAATGGGCAGGAATATAATTTGCATTGACAGAATATCTAAATGCCATAATTATTAAAACAGGCTTCAAATTAAGACTAAATTAACAATACTATCTATTGATTAATCCTATAAAAACGATATCTAAAAAAGAATGATAGATACAACTACATTTATTTTTTACGAGACGATCAAATTAGAAGACACAAGTGGATACTTATAAACGGATTTAACACGCACATTTAAACAGCTTTTACAAGTAGAATAATTATGTCCAAGTTGATCCTATAGGCATGATTTCTAAATGTTACACGTATTTTCATTAGTTAAGTTCCTATAAGCATGATCCTTATAAAAGATTATGTGTTGGTCCTATAAGCATGCTTTCTAGGTGAAAGTGGTAATTTTAAAAAGAAAACAACAAACAAGCATGCAATCCCATCCCCTATAAAGCCCTTTTAATTATTATTAGCATTTATTACAATTATTGAAAATCGATAAAAATAAGAGAATAAATAAATAAAGTATTAAAAAAATTAAACTAATTCACAATGCGCTTTCTCATCCCGACGATCCTTCGTTCCATTTCACAAAAAAATCTGTTAAACAAAATAGATACAACAAAATATATATAACAAAAATATATATATATATATATATATATATGTATATATATATATATATACAAGTATACACATTATGAACTCAAAAATAAGAGTTTAGAATTTTCAAATACTAATTTGAGCATGGCCACGTTGAATAAATTTCAGACATATATTATCAGGCAAAGAAGTAAAAGGAACATCAAATATCAAAAAATACATATTAGTGAATTTAAACATGGCATTATAATAAACTAACCGCTTAATAATAATCTCTGCAAATAGTAAATATAAGCAATTTCAAAAGACTTTTCCAATAAATTAAACCCAAACCTCAACATGTAAAGATTACAAGAATCTTGTGGATTCTGAGCAATGCTCGTGTTGAGGAGGGAGAGGGAGTGAAGACACAAGAAGTTAGAATTAAATTAATTTTCGGGTTTCAAACAGTCAATCTCCCATGAATAATGAAAATAAAGAGGCTGATTTTATAGTATAGAGAGAGCTAACAGTCAATTAGATAATAAAAGGGGAAGAAAACGATCAGAGAATCAATCTAGTGACTTGCTTCCTTAACTAATAAAATTATATTAATACCTTTCCAGGAACATGTTTCTTTACAATAATTAACAAAAGCTGAAAATAGACAAAGATTTAATCATGGAAGTTTTCATTAACTGAGGCCATTTCTAAAACCATAAATAGTGAAAGGAAAAAAGAATCAGTCAATGGAAAATTTACCTAAAATTAGAACAAATAAAAAGGAAACCAACTATCATTTACTATTTCTAAAAAACATAATAATAAGTTACCATAATTGTATATAACACAACCAGGCAAAAAAGGTGAAATAAAATAATGGACGCTAATCAAATAACTAATCAACCCCAAAATAGTAGGGTTAAATTAATTAGAGGAAGCAAACAAATCAAACAAAGAGAATTTACCATGTAGCGTGATGATTAAATTGAGAATAGAATGAAACATTCAAATAGCGAGATTGTCCCACAAAATTTCACCAAACATAGAGCCTTGAATCGTCTAATAAATGCAAACCACGCATTAATCAAAAAACAGTCATCGTTAATGACTTGTAGAAATAATTTAGTTTTACTCATTTTGACAAAAGAAAACAAATAAAGCAGAGACACAATCAACCAAGATATGTTTACGACTATGTAATGAATCCGTTCAAAACTGGAGAGTTCAATAATAACACATATAACAATATTAAATTTTTGCACAGCAGACAAGAGAGAATAATGGAACTATATTTACACATGTATTTGCACATACTAAAATGCAAATCTGAATAACCAAATGGAATTCCAATAGAATTTTAGGAGAGTTAATGAATTCCATGTATGATTAACAAAAAATGAGCAAAAAAATGATAATCGGAGCATTTATATAAGTGCATATTACTAGTAAGCAAGATATTTTTTAGATCTACTTTAACACAAACAAGAACAACGAAAAATAGAAGATCTTAAAATCAAACAAATCATCGCAGACAGATCTGCGAGGACTTAATCAGAACTGAAAGAGATGTTTAGATTTCAGAGATCAGATCTGCCGATTCACGGTGGTCGAGAAACTCGCCGGAGTTTCATCGAAACGAAAAGAGGGGAAAGAGGCGAGGAGGCGGCAGATCTGTACGGTGGTTGTTGAAGGTGTGGTTGTGTTGAAGAAGATGAAATAGAGGTGGTGGTTTCTTCCTTCCACGGAGAAGACAATGCAGTGGAGCTACTTCATCAGTAGCTTTCTGGCGAGGTGGAAATGAAGAGAGGGGTTCTTTTGGGTGGGGCGACTGCATGTGGTGGTTCTGGTGGGTTAGGAGGGAGAGGGTAGTATATGGGTGCCACTGATGAGAGTGTGTCCTGCGACGCTAATGGAGAATGAAGAGGAGGAAGATGAAAGGGTAAGGGTGCGGCCAGTTTTGAAAGAGTGAAAAGAAAATAAAAAAAATGGAGAAGAAGAGGGGAGGCGTGCGGCATCCTTCACCGGCTTTCACTGGCCGAAGTTGGTGGTGAAGAGAAGGTGTGCGGCCATTGTTGGTAGAGAGGAAAGTGAGAGGAGAATGAGGGGTAGGTGCGACTGAAGGGAAGAATGAGGGGAATGGTTAGGGTTTGGGTTGAAAATGATAAAGGAAAGTGGGAAATTGATCTAGACCATTGGATTAGTTGTGATAGACAACTAAGATTAATTATGAGTTATTTGAGTCGGGCTTCGGGTCTAAATGGGTTACCCGATTTTGGAAAAATGGGTTTAATAAAATTGGATTTAAGTAGTAGTCAAAATTGGTTAAAATGGGCTAGAATTGGTATGAATCGGGTAAAAAAGGACTAAAATTGATATAAATTGGATAGGAAG
>JACEIK010001608.1:2553-38463 GCA_018107945.1 Datura stramonium | reverse complement strand
CCCAATATCTATATATGACATATTACATAGCATTAGAAAATTAATAAATTGAAATTAAATATAAATAAACATTTTTTTAAAAATATAACTTGGAATAATTATGCGAAGTTCAAAAGTTATGATAATTTGACCAATTACGTAAGAAGATAATTTTTAAAAAGATGCATATATTTATTAATACACAGCTTAGATGGGGCATAGGGAGTTCAAAATTGGGTGTCAACAATTGCCCCTTCTTTGCTCGGGAATGAAGGATGAATTGTCGAGCAAAGAACCTTGACTTAGTAGCCAATTTTGTTCGACCGAGGGAACGATCTTGATGGGACCATGCGAAATGAAATATAAAGTTGTAAAATATTGTGGCCGAGGCTTCAGTTTCAAGTCGCCTACATATCTCGGGTATCACGAGAATCAGGCCATGTGTAGTTCTAGATTTAGGAACGAATAAGATTCCTAAAGAAAATTCATAATACGGGATTTGAATAAGGAATTAAGGGAGTATGGAATAACACGAATAGAGATATGAAAGAGATAAAACTGATACTTTCATATCAAAATGCGGTAATATCATAATGAAGGCTAATCTAGAAGATAAAAAGATTGAAAAGTGAGATGAAAGTGAAAATTGCTTTTAAGTAATATGCGATGAAAGAGTGGCAGAGCTTAAATAAATAATGACAAGTAGATATAATAACGTATAAATTTTTTGAACATAAAGTAGCTTGGGTAACTTTGGGAGGGCAGTGCTTAACCCGAACAACGTCCACAAACAGTAGGATCATGCTTAGCTCTTAAAATTTGAGGGTAGGCTTAACCCATCCAGAAATCAAAGAATGAAAGTAACACAATAATAGTATCTCAATCGTAGTAAAATAGTGGCTTGAAGAAACAAATAACTCGAAAATAGCTTGAAAGTTTGAGAGTAGCATAAGAGTGGGAAAACAACACAGGAGCTTGAAAGTAGCATGATAGCAGCTTGGTTCAAAATCATGAGAGTAATTTGAAATAACAATAGTATCCTGCAAACATTAAAATACTGGATAAAAATGATTAGTCAATAAGCATGAGATGGTACTCTGCAAAATTAACGATTAGCTCGAAGAAATTCAAAAAGATAGTACTTAACCCTATCAAAATTTAGAAGGCAGTGCTTAACCTTAAAAGATTGGAGGGTAGTGCTTAACCCATAGGACAATTCATATCCCTTAAATAAACATTTAGGATAGTTCTTAACCCATAAGGCAATGCTTAGCCCTTAAAAATTGAGGGTAGTACTTAACCCAAAGGACAATGCTTACCCCTTAAAATTTTAGGGTAGAGCTTAACCCAAAGGACAATGCTTAGCCCCTTAAATATTTAGGGTAGTGCTTAACCCATAAGGACAATGCTTAGCCCCTTAAACATTTAGGGTACTGCTTTACCCATAAGGACAATTCTTAGCCCCTTAAACATTTAGGGTAGTGTTTAACCCATAGGACAATGCTTAGCCCTTAAAAATTGAGGGTAGTGCTTAATCCATAGGAAAATGCTTAGCCCTTAAAATTGAGGGTAGTACTTAACCCTAAGGACAATGCTTAGCTCTTAAAAATTGAGGGTAGTACTTAACCCAAAGGACAATACTTAGCCCTTAAAATTTGAGGGTAGTGCTTAACCCATAGGACAATGCTTAGCCCCTTAAATATTTAGAGTAGTGCTTAACCCACAGGACAATGCTTAGCCCTTAAAGAAACATTTAGCAAAGTGCTTAACCCATAGGACAATGCTTAGCCCTTAAAAATTGAGGGTAGTACTTAACCCAAAGGACAATGTTTAGCCCTTAAAATTTGAGAGTAGTGTTTAACCCAAAGGACAATACTTAGCCCTTAAAATTTGGGGGTAGTGCTAAACCCATAAGGAAAATTCTTAGCCCCTTAAACATTTAGAGTAGTGCTTAATACATAAGGACAATGCTTAGCCCCTTAAAAATTGAGGGTAGTGCTTAATCCATAAGGACAATGCTTAGCCCCTTAAACATTTAGAGTAGTGCATAACCTTAAGGACAATTCTTAGCCCTTAAAAATTGAGGGTACTGCTTAACCCAAAGGGCTATGCTTAGCCCTTAAAAATTAAGGGTAGTGCTTAATCCAAAGGACAATACTTAGCCCTTAAAATTTGAGAGTAGTGCTTAACCCACAGGACAATGATTAGTCCTTAAAGAAACATTTAGGATAGTTTTTTACCCATAGTACAATGCTTAGCCCTTAGAAATTGAGGGTAGTGCTTAAACCGAGGATAATGCTTAGCCCCTTAAACATTTAGAGTAGTGCTTAACCCACAGGACAATGCTTAGCCCTTAAAGAAACATTTAGGGTGGTGCTTAACACATAGAACAATGCTTAGCCCTAAAAAATTTAGGGTAGCACTTAACTCAAAGGACAATGCTTAGCCCTAAAAATTTGAGGGTAGTGCTTAACCCATAGGACAATTCTTAGCCCCTTAAACATTTTGGGTAGTGCTTAACCTACGGGACAATGCTTAGCCCTTAAAGAAATATTTAGGGTAGTGCTTAACCCATAGGAAAATTAAAAATAATAATACTTGGCTATAAATGCATCAGTGTTTAGCTTTGAATAACTTACTAAGAGGGTACTGCTTAACCCCGTTCATGATTCGCAAGGCATTGACGAGCTTCAAGTAGATTAGTTTTACCGTTGATAACGGATACCCTCGTAGATCCTGATGATTACAAATTTGTACTTGTCTTTCCTATGTTCAAAAAAATTATAAGATTTAAAAGGGGAAAGGTTGATTCATGCCTCTATTCTTCTGTTGCTATCCCGATCTCATGGACTTTTAATTTTTGATCAGGCTAGTTGTAACATCCTTCCAATAGACGTCCTTTTATCTTGAGAATCAATACCTTGTCTTTGAATTAACTAGATGAAATTTTGAGATCCTTCTCAAAATTTCTGCCCCAGTTATGTAGAAAATCCTGATATATAGAATTTTTGAGATCCTCTCAAAATAGTCTGCCCTAGTTTTTAGCTTGTTAACCATATCACCATAGAAAACCTAATAGAATTGTCGCAACCCTCTCAACAAAGGGGAGAAGTAGATTTTATTAAGATATAGATAGAGTTCCACAGGGACGCCTACCTATCCCTCTTAAACGGGAATCAGGTCCAACGTAATTTAGAATATAAGTAGTGAAAAGATTTAAAATAAAGGAGAAAATCAAACTGCGAGTAACAGGCATCAGCTTTCATTTCGGGTGTATCTCCTTGGCATCAATCAATGCTTGAATCTTGTCTTTGAAAGATCGATACTCTTCTACTGTGTGTCCTTTCATCCCTAAATGGTAGTCAAAAATCTTAGTATGATCGAGCCATTTTGCATGTGTATCCATCACTATTGCAGGAATATGAGTGATATAGCCGTCAACCTTTAATATCTCATACAATTGGGTTATAGACTCACCCAAAGGAGTATACTTCTTGGATGAATTTGCTCGGGGTCTGAGAGCCAGTGAGATTGTTGATTTGACGGATTTTGATAAACTAATGGCTTTTGGAGTGCAGATGGAGATAACTGAAAATGTGTAGGTTACGCATTATGGACAGGATAAATGGTAGGGTTGTAGAACGACATGGGGTGATTGTATGTTGGTGTAGGAAATGGAGGCACTTGGTATTGGAGTGGAGGTGCTTGGTAGCTCCAAGGAGTTTTTGGCCCTTGTGTAGGCGATACAACATTGACCTCTTTCATGTTCTTGTGCTCAGTGGTCCTACCAGATTGTAAAGTTTTACTAGCTGCTTGCAATGCTCCCCAATAAATAATGGTACCATTATTGATACCATCCTCAATTCTTTCGCCTAATGTGATAATTTCGGTGAAGCTCTTCTCACTAACCAGCATTAACCTATCATATACTTGCGGGTCTATATTCCGCATGAAGATATATTTTGTTTGAACTTCCTCCATTGGAGGTCGCACTCTAGCTGCCTCGGACCTCCAACGGGTGGCATATTCCCTAAATGTCTCTGTAGGCTTTCTTTTCATGTTCTGAATGTAGTGCAAATCCGGTGCATTCTCTGTATTGAAATTGAATCACTCTACGAAAGTTGTAGCCATATCAGTCCAATTAATCCATTTTCTTGGATTTTTCTCCACGTACCAATTGAGAGCATCTCCAGACAAACTTCTCAAGAAAAGTTTCATTCGGATATTTTCATCTCTTCCTACTCCGATCAGCTTGTCGTAATACATCCTTAAATGGGCTTTCGGATCACTAGCCCTAGTAAACAATTCGAACATAGGAGGTTTGTACCCCTCCAGTAGCTCAGCATCGGGGTGTATGCATAGGTCTTCATAATCTAAACCCGTTATCCCCTTGGTGCCTTCAATACTTTGCAGTCTATTGTTCATCTTTTTTATCTCTTCAGCCATAGTCTGTATCAACTTATCTTTCTCAAAGAGTCCAGATTCACTTAAGTGATGAGTGAGCGGAGCGGTCTCAATGTAAATGGGGTTTATGGTATGATCTCCAGGAGCATGGGCGTAATACATATTGGATGTTGATGTGGGAGGTAAGTGATGAACATAAGATATGGTGGGTGGTCTTTGTGAAGTGGCTTAATTCTGATGTTTATTTGAAGAAGTTGCATAAGCATTATGCGGATATTGTATATGATTTTCAGAAAGCGAGTAGGTATGACTAGAATTGTTTTGAGGATATGAGGCTTGATGGAATGACAGAGAAAGACTTGTAAAAGTGACTTGAGGCTTTGTTGGGGCATGGACCTCGGTTTGTTGTTCCAACAAAGTTTCTAGTGAGACCGATAGGTTAGTTGTATTACGAGCTAAGGATAATTCCCCTTTGATTTCAAAAATTCTTTGTTCCATTCTTAGCATCATCTCATTATACTCGGGTAGATACCTTCCCTCTGAACTCTCTGCAGAATATTTTGGAGCAGTCGTATCTACTATATCAGCTGAACTGTTACTGTCATTCATTTTTCCTTTTACTTTGGTGACCCGACTAGGAGAAAGATATGGCGAGTAGTTATGCACAAATCAACCTTAGGAAGGGGAATAATAAAGATAAACAATAAAATCAGTAAAGAAACTCGAACATAACATGTTGTAGATAAAAGATTAAGACAAGTAAACACATTAAGACGTCTCATGTTGTAGATAAAAGATTAAACACATTAATGTGTTTCCTGATTTGGGAGCCTCTTTCGTGCCAGAGGTAGGCCTAGCACATTTCGAGAGTCGAATATGCCATATCATTTCATTTGCTCCACTAAAATTCCCAAATACATGAATACATTATTGCATTATTTTACATAAAGAAATATTGCAAGAAATAAATTACAAAAAAAATAAAGATATGGAAATGCTCTTCCTTCTTTGGTTTCTTCCTAGCTTACACGATGTGAATTTATGCTCAACACCTACATCATAAAATGTTAGTTTTATTCTTTCCACCTAAAGAGCAAATAGTCTACATTTTTAGACATATTGACCTCTCAAATAAAAATGCAAATAGATATGATAATGTCCTTTTCGAGATTGTAAATCTCTTTGGACTTTGGGAAAAGTTAAAATAATGGCCTCAATACAACAAGGGTATCGAGACTTCCTAGGGGATAATGCATGCATGACTTAACCTAAATTTCTAAGAGCTGGGTAGACGGATGGAAATATTCTTATGCGAGAAGGCACATGGTCACATGGTTGTAAAACTATTCATTCACCCCACGTATGTGCCAACTCTCTAAATGGGATTTTTTTCAAAAGAAATTCGGAGAAGTGCAAAGCACAACTCGCGTGTATAGTGTGTAATAGTGAAATTTCCAAGTGGGGAAAGTACGAACATAATGAATTTGCAAAGCAATAATAATTAACACATAATAAAAAGCAGTAACACAATAAAAGTTAGGAAAAGCAATACAAATTTAATAAAGCCACAAAATAAATAAACATGTCATATGTTATTTCAAATAAACAAATAAAGAAAGAGTTGGAAGGATTAGCGTTAAATAATAACATTAAACAAGAAACATAGAAAGAATTAAGAAGGGAGACTAGACAAAATTTAGATAAGGAAAACAAATAAAGGGAATAAAGGAGAAGGATTAAAAATTGAAGAATACAATAATTTAAACAAGGAAGCAAACAAAGGGAATAAGGAAAAGGGTTTACATGGGAGGAAACAAATTAATTTAAGAGAGTACCAAATCCAATTATACAAACGCACTTAAGATTCATATAAATAAAGAAAGCATCCTTTTCGGGATTGTAAAAATACTTTGGGACACAAGGTAAGTTCACAATTAGTCTTGACGCATCATGGGAGTTGCAACTTCTTAGGTATGATGTATATTCCTTAGTAAAGGATTACACGGTCAAGTTCTAAGAATAATAGTGGGTTTAGACACGGTGCCCTCAAGCAGACAACTGAGAGTGGGAAACCTCATGGCCGTTGATGCATCGCTGATCGACCAATCCATAATACATTTCCGGACACGGGGGTCAAAAGTAAATGGCCATGAAACCACGCAACCGTTATCAAGTGCGTGAGTTTGAATATTAAAGGCTTAGAGGAATAAAATAATAGTTTACAAAGAAAACATAAGCATGGGCATATATAGAAAGATATTAACAAAATATGCAACTTACAAAACATAATTTTTAAATAAATTAATAAACGATTTCATCATGAAAGCAGGTTAATTATTCACAGGAATAAATTAGAGGAAAGAAATTTAATCATTGCAAGAAAATAATTTAAATAAGGCAACAAATAAACAAAAGAAAAAACACAAGAACGAAACATATTATGTAAGAAAAAAAGTAAAAGATATGCATGAAAGAAGCAAATTTAACATAACTAGCAAATAAAAAATGAAAAAAATAAATTCTATAAATGAAAACACAACTAAGCAAGCAAATAAAATCCCACATAAGCATGAACGCATAACGGTCTGATCCTAAATATCCCCAGCAGAGTCTCCATACTATCGCGCCCCATTTTTCTTGCGAAAAGAGGGACTCAACATGTGACAACTCTTGAATGATTATTAAATTGAAGAGTCGCCACCTAACGAATTTAAGGTGCGTTAGGACACTGTACCAAGATAAGAAATCTATTTTAATAATCTAGGTCGCCAGAGTCAAGTAAGGGTTCAAGTCACCTCAAAAGGAAGATGTTAGGACCTTTCGAGGTCCATAAATGTAGGTCCCTTTCGGATTCATTATTTCTGTGGGGATTAACTAATGATCTAAATAAATTGATTCTAACTAAGTTATTTAAAACAAAAAAATCTGACTTCCATTAGGTGATTTAAACAAACATACTTTGCATTATATTTCAAGATAACAATATAGTTTAACAAGAACGTGCATAATATACCTATAAAACTAGCAATTTATACAAGTAACATTTGACAAATACATTATATTTCAAGATAACAATATAGTTTAACAAGAACGTGCATAATATACCTATAAAACTAGCAATTTATACAAGTAACATTTGACAAATAAAGGCGGTTAATAAAATAACAAATAAGAAGAATACAATACCAAACAAACCAAAAGATATTTTAAAAAATGGACCGATCCTCGTAGAGGCGCCTACATATCCTGAAAGGGAATCATGTCAGACATAGTCCTGCATTTAAAGAGGAAGGTTATTTTAATGTAACGGGATCACCCCGTGAAACTAAAATAATACTTTTCAATCGTTGAGGTTGCTCATATTATTCAGCGAACACATACTATCATGTCCCACTACCCACCTATATAATTAATTATTAGTCTTAAATTGATCTAAACAAATGGAAAATACTAACGCTCTAGCATGTGTCTACCCGTCCCAATCCAAATGCCCAAGAGGCAATGGACTGCTAATTTAGATTTTTGGTCTAAGAAGCACTTAAGGTTGTTAAAGGTGATTAATGTCAAACAAGTAGGATTTCAAACAAAACATCAACAAAAAGGTTTCAAATAGGTCCCTATTAATTCCTATAGACATAATTCCCAGTATGCAGCAATGTCTCCCATAGGCAGTACTTCCTAAAATCACGATTTCTTATTGATTGTTTTATTTTACCTAAACTAAACATGGTATTCAAACGGGCAGGAATATAATTTTCATTGACGGAATATCTAAATGCAATAATTATTAAAACAGGATTCAAATTAAGACCAAATTAACAATACTATAAATTGATTAATCCTATAGACATGGTATCTAAATTAAGAATGATAGATACAACTACAATTATTTTTTTATGAGGTGATCAGAATAGTAGACACAAGTGGATACTTATAAACAGATTTAACATGCGCATTGAAACAACTTTTACAAGTAGAATAATTATGTCTGTCGTGTTAATCCTATGAGCATGATTTCTAAATGGCAACATATTTGCATTGATTACATTCCTATAAGCATAGTCTCTATAGAAGATTATGTGGTAGTTCCTATAGGCATGCTTTATAGGTGAAATTGGTAATCTCCACAAAGAAAACCAAAAAATAAGCATGCAATCCCCACACCCCATAAATCCCTTTTCACTATTATTAGAGTTTATTTACAATTGTACAAATCGATAAAATAAGATAACAAATAAATATAACATAAAAAAATTAAACTAATTCACAATGCGCTTTCTCATCCCGACAATCCTTCGTTCCATTTCATGAAGAATATATTAAACAAAATAGATACAGCAAAAATATATATATATATATATATATATATATATATATATATATATATATATATATATATATATATATATATAAAGTATACACATTATGAACTCAAAAATCAAGAGTTTGGTAAATACTTATGTGAGCATGACCATGTTGAATAAATTTCAGACATATATATTATGAGGAAAAGAAGTAAAAAAGAAACATCAAATATCAAAAAATACATATTAGAAATTTAAACATGGCATTAGAATAAACTAACCACTTAATTATAATCTCACTAGGAAATAGTAAATATCAACAATTTCAAAAGACTTTTTCAATAAATTAAACCCAAACCTAAACACGTCAAGACCCAAGAATCTCTCTGCATGGATTCGAGAAGTATGTGTTGAGGAGGGAGAGGAGTGAAGACATAAGAAGTTAGAATTAAAGTAATTTTCGGGTTTTCAAGCGAGTCAATCTCCCATGAATAATGAAAATAAAGGAAATTTGCTTTATAGTATAGAGAGAGCTAACAGTCAATTAGATAATAAAAGGGGAAGAAAGAAACGATCAGAGAATCAATCAGTGACTTGCTTTCTTAACTAATAAAGTATATTAAGACCTTTTCAAGAACATATTTCTTTACCATAATTAACAAACACTGAAAATAGACAAAGAACTAAATCTTCAGAAAGTTTTCATTACTAGGCAAGTTCTAAAATCACTAAATGAGGAAGAAGAGAATGGAATCAAATGAGGACTCCACAAAGGTATACAAGAATTCAAAGAAGAGCTTCAACTGTCATTTAATATTTATAAAAATAATAATAATAAGTTACACAATTGTATCTTCTTGAAAAAGGTGAAATAATAAAATAATGCCACGCTAATCAAATAGCCAATCAACCCCAAAATAGTAGGGTTAAATTAATTGGGAAACAAACAAATCAAACAAAGAGAATTTACCACGTAGCGTGATGATTAAATTGAGAATAGAATGAAACATTCAAATAGAGGGTGTCTAAATTTCACCAAACATAGAGCCTTGAATCGTCTAATAAATGTAAACCACGCATTAATCCGCAAGCGGTCATCGTTAATGACATGTAAAGAAATAATTTAGTTTTACTCATTTTGAAAAAGAAAATAAATAAGGCAGAGACACAATCAGCCAAGATATATCATTATTTTTATGTCATGACTCCATTGAAAACTGGAGAGTTTAATATTAGCACATATAACAATATTAGGTACACAGCAGATAGGAGAACAAGCGGAACTTGATTTACACATGTATATGTACATACTAAATTACAAATCCAAATAGCAAATGGAATCCCAGCAGAATTTTAGGAGAACAATGAATTCCATGTATGATTAACCAAAAATGAGCACAAAAATGATAATTAAGAATTTATATAGTGCATATTACTAGTAAATAAGATTTTTTTTAGATCACTTTAAGCACAAATAAGAACAACGAAAAAGAAGATCTTAAAATCAACAAAATCATCGCGAACAAATCTGCGAGGACTTAATCAAAATTGAAAGAGATGTTTAGATTTAAGAGATTAGATCTATCGATTCACGATGGACGAGAAACTCGCCGGAACACGGGAAGAAAGAGAGAGGGAAAGAGGCAGGAGGCAATAGATCTTTATGGTGGTGGCTGGAGGTGTGGTTGTGTTGAAGAAGATGAAACACAGGCAGTGGTTTCTTGTAATACCCTAAGAAGGCCTAAAAAATAGACCCGGGAGTTGCATTTGAAAAGTGCAGAAACTGGAAAAAAATCATAGGACGGGCAACTTAACGACTCGTAGTTGGATACCACGAAGTCATCAGAAAGCACAGTCATGGTATGGAGGTTTATAGAAGCAATGGTGACAACGAGGCTTGGTGTAGCGACACATTGTCAGGAACAACGAGTCGTTGTTAGCGTCATTGGAAGAGGGCAGAACTTAGGCCGATGGGGACACCACGGTGCATCCCACAATCCGTGGTGAGAAGTGACGACAGTTGTTTCTAGTCATTTCTTGTGGAGTTGAAATGTCAGTGCTTACAACAGATTGAGACCACGACTCATTTGAAGACACCACAAGTTGTGGTGAGACTCGTTGTAAGGGAAGTTCAGATTGCTCGAATGAGTTGACGACGGTCGATCAAAATGACCTGTTGATTGAAGGAAACAACTCATCCTCATGATTCGTTGGAAGAACCTGAGGTTTTCGTGGGGGAAGTGGACCCAACTACTCAATACCACGAGTTGTGCTATCATGGAATGATCCGTTGGATCGGTCGTTGGTCCGTCAAGAGCAGTTTTCAGGGGAAATTTCATCAAGGAGCAATTTCGATTTACCCATTCTTTGAGACCCTAAACTACGTTTTTTGTGTAATCTTCTTAGTGTGATAAGTTAGGTTAAGTCCCTAATGCATGCCATTCCCATGCAAGAGCTTTAGAGAGGTTTTAGGGTGATTCAAGGTCTTCTTCTGGAAAATTCAATCAATTTCTTTGTGGGTATTCAAGAAACATTGAAATCAATCCATTTCAAGTATGTAGGGTTTATAATGGGTGATTTATTCCACCTATGCCCAAATTTGGGTCATCCACCAATTCTCCTATTTAAGTTCTATGGGACTACCCAAAAGCATCAAACTGTAATTTCTCTTTATGGGTATGATTTAATTGAGTTTTAATTATTGAATTATGAATGATAGGAAGGTTTTATATTATTTTCTTTAAAATCATGTTTCAATTGTTTAAATCTAAAATGCCCATTGATGAAGGATCATGAAAGTTATAGTTTATGATGAATATTCAATATTTTAGTTTATTGATGATGGAAAAGAGCGATTTCAAATGAAGTTACCCATGTTTATGAGAACATTATTATTAAAGAATTGAGTATGTCAAAGTATTGGTCAATGCCAACATGTTGAAGAATGATTTACGATTTATGAATGAATTACATGATTTATCAATTTATGATGTTAGCCGATGAAAAGGGCCTTTGATTGTTGGATTAATCCTGTTTAGTGATCAATGATAATCATCTTCTCTTTGTAATGAATTTTAATGCATGATGTTATTGATTTATGTATGAGCCTATATGTATGTTTTGAGAGCCGTGTCTATCACCGAGCAACCTGGCGTTCAAAGGACTACCCCAGTGTCTCATAACCGTGTCTGTGGGTTTCTAATGATATATTGTATTGATAATGATCCCTGAAATGTGATATCACGCTAATGCATGACCCTCACTTGGCAAGTCGGGAATTACGCTCTGCCCATAGTGAATAGTTGGGGCACCATGAAAGGATCTACCATGATGGTGTCGGTAATACAAGAATCATCCCATTTTCCGCATGTCTTATGCATTGTTATGTTTATGTTATTGGCTCAAGTTATGTTTGACAAAGTTTATTTATGATTATGGTTATGAACGATTTATGGATGATTTGAAAGCTTAAGCGTTTGCTTTCTTACGGAGTTTATGATATATACATAATGTCCTTCTCTATGTTACTTATGAGTTTTATCTTACTTTTAAATGTACGTTTTACTTATCTTGCATACTCAGTACATTCCACGTAGTAACCACATATTTCTTATGTTGTATCGTTACATGATGCAGTTCAGATCTCGGAGTTCATCCTCATCCTTAGTCCATCTCAGCTCACGCTCTAAGATTTATGGTGAGTCCCCATGTTCAGGGTCTATTTGACAAAACGTTTTTGTTATCTTGTATTTCAGTATTGTTCGGGTTAGTTGGGGATGTTGTCCCATCCACCCCTCATATGTAGTAGGGTTTCAGACAATATGTAGTACTCAGCTTATGTATGCGTCTGAAGTAATACGATGTTATCCTATGGTTACATTTCTGTTACGTTTTATGTTTAGTATTTCGCTTATTTAAATGAGAATAGTTCTATGCATGTTCCATGGGTCGACTTGAGTCTCTTGGGGTCCCTTGTCCCGTGTGTACGATCCGACTATATGTTAAGGGTCATGACAAACTTTGTATCGAGATCCATAGGTTTAGAGTGTCCTAGGGTGTCTAAAATCCCACATTAGGTAGAGTCTTTTTTCATGGGTGTGAAGCGAGCTACACCTATGACGAAGGAAGCTACTAGGCGTTTGAAATAATTCCTTCTTTCATGTTCCTGTCGTGCGATGAAAAGTCTCTCCATCCTTCTAATTTGTGTGATTCACGATTGTAGAGAATTATATGGCTCCTAGAAGGATGAATGGAATAAGGAATGGAAATGATAGAGAGCCACGGGGGTGGCGTGACCGTAATCAGCAAGACCGACCTATTCAGGCGCCTTTGGAGTCAACTGCGCTGAGTTTCAGGCGACTATTCAGATGTTGGCGCAGGCCTTGACCACTGGTCAACCGGTAGCACATTACCAGGTCCCACAGAATGGAAATGTAGCGGCGGCTCGTATTAGAGACTTCTTGAGGATGAACCCTCCTGAGTTCATGGATCAAAGGTGGACGAGGATCCACACAAATTCATTGGAGGGATCTCGAATGTCACTAAGGTTATGGGGGTGACAAATGGTTAGTATGTGGAATTGGCCTCTTATCGGCTAAAGAGGTCGCTCATATTTGGTACAAGCAATGGAAGAACATTAGGGTAGAGGGAGCAGGCCCTATCAGCTGGGATGAGTTCCACATGGCCTTTCTCGACAGGTTCTTCCCTCGGGAGATGAGGGGATTGGAGGCAGCGGAGTTCGTGAACCTCAAGCAGGGAAAGATGACAGTGCTGGAGTATTCACATAAGTTCACTCATTTGTCAATGCTTATGCCCCAGAGTTAGTGATGGAACGAAGGGGTGCGGGTGAAACCGATTCGTTCATGGCGTGGATGAACACTTAGACAAGGATTGCCAGGACCACCATAGCTTCACTAAGGATATCGACTTTCCTTGCATAGTGTTGTACGCTCAGCAAATAGAGCGAGCTCATGAGAGAGATGGAGGCAAAGAGGGCTCATACGAATAGTTGTGGGGTTTGCATTAGAGGTCCGAAGGTGGTTGCATCAAGAGTTTCAACAGAAATCAATAGCCCCAGCACCATCATCGGCTAGTCCTCCATCCAGACCCAGGGTGATCGGAGGAGCAAGGCTTCAAGGTCAGGATCGAAGGGGCACCCGATTAGAGTATACCTCTCAGCCTGTGGAAGTGCAACAAGAGTCATGCGGGGAGTGCTTGCTCAGTTTAGATGTTTTCTATAGGTGTGGTAGATACGGGCACATGCCGCGTGCCATATGCTAGACAAGGTGATGGTAGGGGTCGTGCATAGACACTGAGTCAGTAGAAGCTCAGCCCATTCCGCTCCTCATGGAGCATCGACTAGTGGAGGTGGCGGACAATGCCAAAACTGATTCTATGCCCTTGCCTTTCGCGCCAGGAGCGGGAGACTTCGCCGGATGTGGTCACCCGTATATTGCGTGTCTTTCATATTGATATTTATTCCACGCTAGATCCGGGAGCTACCTTGTCTTTTGTGACTCCTTACGTTGCTAGTAGCCAAGGTTAGTCCCAAGACCTTGTAAGAACCATTTTCAATTTCACGACCCTGTTGGTGATTCAATCATAACTAGACTAGTATATAAAGAATGCCCGGTCCTTTGTGTTGCATAGGTTACATCCGCAGACCTTGTAGAGTTAGCCATGACTGACTTTGACATTATTCTTGGCATGGATTTTTTGTTTTCATGTTATGCTTCGATTAATTGTAGGACTCGTACGGTGGAATTTATTTTCCGGGTGAGTAGGGTGTTGGAGTGGAAGGAGTAGTTGGCGGTACTAACAGGTCGATTTATTTCCTATATTAAAGGCCAGGAAGATTGTTTCTAAGGATGCAGTGTATCATCTTGCTAGGGTTAAGGATGTTGAGTCAAAACCCCAAATATTCAATTGGCTCTGGTGGTGTGTGAGTATCCAGGATGTTTTCGATGAACTGCAATTGTTCCTCCAGACAGGAAATCGACTTCGGCATTGATCTCTTACCCGATACGCAGCCTATCTCTATTCCTCCCTACAGGATGGCTCCAACCGAGCTAAAGGAATTGAAGGATCAGTTAAAGGATCTGGTGGTTAAGGGCTTCATTAGACCGAGCCAGTCTCCGTGGGGTTCACCAATTCTATTTGTTCGAAGAAGGACGGTTCCCTTTGCATGTGTATTTACTATCGACGGTTGAACAAGGTTACCGCCAAAGAACAGGTACCCCTTACCCAGGATCGATGATTTGTTTGACCAGCCGGGATTCCAAGTACTTCTCAAGGAATTGATCTCGAGTCCGGGTATCACCAGCTCGGGGTTCGGGAGAGTGACATCTCGAAGACCACTTTCAGGACTCAGTATGGTCACTAAAAATTTGTTGTTATGTATTATTTTGGACTAACCAATGCCCTGAATCTTTGTGGTCTAATGAACAGGGTGTTCAAGGCATATTTGGACATGTTCGTGATTGTGTTCATTGATGACATATTGATATACTCACGGAGTGAAGGAGGAGCATGCCGCTCACCTGAGAGTAGTACTTCCAGACCCTCCAGGATCGTCAGTTATATGCAAAGTTTGGTAAGTATGAATTTTGGTTGGACTCGGTGCCATGTTTTGGGTCATGTTGTGAAAAGCAAAGGCATAAAAAAAGTGGATTCGCGGAAAATTGAAGCGGTGAAGAATTGGCCCAGGCTGTTGAACCCTTCAGAAATTTGGATTTTCTTGGGTTTAGCTGGCTACTACCGAAGGTTTGTTGAGGAGTTCTCATCTATTGTGGCGTCTTTGACTATGTTGACTCAGAAAAAGGTGAAGGTCGATGGTCGGATCTTGTGAAAAAATTCAGAATTGAAGGCTGATCACTTCAGCACCAGTGTTAACTTTACCGGAGGGCATTGATGGATTTATTTGTATATTGTGATGCTTCGAGAGTCAGACAGGGATGTTTGTTGATTCAGCGTGGGAAAGTTATAGCATATGCCTCTAGACAGCTGAAAATCCATGAGAAGAACTACCCAACCCATGATCTTGAGTTGGTTGCGGTGGTGTTTGTGTTGAAGATATGGAGGCGCTACTTGTATGGGGTTCATGTAGATGTATTCACGGACCACAAGAGTTTGCAATATGTGTTCACGCAGAAGGATCTCAATCTTCGGCAATGGAGGTGGTTGGAGCTACTTAAGGACTGTGAAATGAATGTCCTTTACCACACAGGCAAGGTTAATGTGGTTGCGCGGATGCACTTAGTAGGCTCTCTATGGAGTGTGTCCCACGTGGATGAGGGCAAGAAAGAGTCAGTGAAGGATGTCCACCAACTTGCAAGACTGGAGTTAGATTAGTCGACTCAATTGATGGCGGCGTTATTGTGCAGAATGGTCAGAATCGTCCTTAGTGGTGCGATGACAAATCTAAGAAAAGATGAGGATCCG
The DNA here is from genome assembly GCA_018107945.1 of Datura stramonium. Classification (NCBI taxonomy): domain Eukaryota; kingdom Viridiplantae; phylum Streptophyta; class Magnoliopsida; order Solanales; family Solanaceae; genus Datura; species Datura stramonium. Next base: position 22,336 of record JACEIK010001608.1, on the reverse strand, counting down.
ACTTTGGAAGCTGAAGGAAGCAGTGCGGAGTCAGAAAGTTGGAGGTTTTCTCCCATGGGGAGATGATGTTCTACGTTATCAGGGTCGGTTATGTGTCCCGGACATTGATAATTTGAGGTTTGGATATTACTGAGGCACATGGTATAAGATATTCCATATATACAGGATTTACGAATATGTATCGGGATTTGCGGGACATCTATTGGTGGGATTGTATGAAGAGGATGTGCAGGTTGTAGCCAAATGTCCAAACTGTCGGTAGGCTGAAGGTCAAGCATCAAAGGCCGGGAGGTGTAATTTAGGATATTAGCATTCTCATGTGGAAGTAGGAAGAGGTGAATATGTACTTCATTACAAGATTTCCTCATACTCGTCAATAGTATGACCCTATTTGGGTGGTGGTAGACAGGTTAACTAAGGCTGCACACTTCCTACCGGTAAAGACCACGGTTCATCGGATGATTATGCCAAGTTGTATATATTCAGGGAGTTGGTTCACCTTCATGGTACCCTTTTCTATTATTTCAAAAACGAGAATTTTCGGTTTACCTCCCAATTTTAGCGGTCTTTCCAAAAGGGGCCAGGACTCAGGTTAAGCCTTGCCGCATTTCCATCCGCAAACAGTAGGCGGAACGGACAATCCAGACTCTTGAGGACATGTGTAATGGATTTTAAAGCTAGTTTGGATGATCATTTGCCCTTAATCGAGTTTGCTTATAATGCGGCTATCACTCCGGTATCAAATGCTTCCGTTTGAGGCTCTTTACGGGAGAAGGTGTAGATCTACCATCGGATGGTTTGAGGTTGGTGAGGCAGCCATGATAGGACTAGACTCGGTTCATGAAGGCATGGTAAAGGTCTAGTTGTTAAGGGACAGTTAAAAACCGCTCAAAGTCTTAAGAAATCATATTTGATGTGAGGGAGAAGGGATTTGGGTTTGATGTGGACAACTGGGTATTTCAAAAGTTATCCCAAGAAGGGAGTTTTGTGGTTCGAAAAGAAACGGAAACTCGGTCCCCGCTATATTGGTTCCTACCGATTGTGAAGAATTGGCATATGAGTTGGACTTGCCTTGAGTTATCTTGATTCCATCTTTCATGTGTCACTTTTGAAGAAGTGTTTGGGTGATCCAGCCTTGAAGTCCATTGTAGACAACATTGGGGTATAAGACAGCCTCAGTTATGAAAAAGAAATTCTCGATGAAATCTTGGATCGTAAAGTTCGGAAGTTGAGAAATAGAGAAGTAGCTATTAAGGTTTTATAGGGAAATCGGCATGTTGAGGGAGCTGCATTGGGAAGTCAGAGAAGTAGATATGATAGCTAGATACCCACATTTGTTCTCTACCGGCTCCAGTTCCGACTTAAGGCATGATTTTTCCCTATGGCACAATCTGATTTCATGTTGGTTCATGTGTACAAGTTTTTTTATGTGTGTATGAGTGTGTATGTGAAGTATGAGATGGTTAGCTATATGTGGTTTTATGCGGTATTAATTCCACGAAAATTTTAATTAAAATGATCCCAGTATATGGGTATTATAAATTGTATGTTCCTGTTTACTGCTTGTTTCCGACATTCGAGATGAATGTTTCCAAGGGGAGATATTGTAATACCCCCTGGAGAGCTAAGAATAGACTCGAGTTGCATTTGAAAATTGGCGTAAAATACCACCCAAGATGGAGCGTCTACGACTCGTGGTTTGATACCACGAGTCATCGGAATTATCGTAGTATGGGGTTCAGGGAAGCTGATGGTAGAAAGCGGAAGGTGTAACGGCTCGTTTCGAGGAACACTTGATTCGTTGTTGTAGTCGTAGGGAAGGGATGAACTTAGGCTGATGGAAACAACGAGGCATCCCACGATCTGTAGTGAGAAGTGACGGTCAGTTGTTTCTAATTCCATTTCTTATGGGTTGAAATGTCAGTCTTACAATGGATTGAGACCCTGTTCGTTGGAAGACACCACGAGTCGTGGTGAGATAAATGTTGAGGAAGTTCCAGATTGGTCAATGGTTGACGACGGTCGATCCGACGACCTGTTGATTGAAGCAATGACTCGTCTTGATGTGTCGTGGGAAGAACTTGAGGTTTGTCGGTAGGTAGTGGACCCAAGGACTCGATACCACGAGTCATGGTATCGTGAAACAGACCACGTTGGATCGGTCGTTGGTCCCATTCTGGAGCAGTTTTGAGGAAAATTTCCTTCAGTGTTTCTGACTTTCCATGCTTTGAGACCCTAAACTGGGTTGTTTTGTGTAATTTTCTAAGTGTGATAAGATAGGTTAAGTCCCTAATGCATGCCATTCCCATGCAAGAGCTTTAGAGAGAGGTTTAGGGAGATTCAGGGTCTTCTTCTCAAAAATTCCATCAATTTCCTTGTGGGTATTCAAAGAACATTAAATTAGGTCCATTTACAGGTATGTAGAGTTATGGATGGGTGAATCCTTCCACACCTATGCCCAAATTTCGATTAAATCATGAATTCTCCTATTCAAGTTCTATGGGATTTTACCCAAATGCATGAAAATGTAATTTTTCTTTATGGGTATGATTTAATTGAGTTTTAATTATTGAATTATTAATTATGGGCAGGTTTTATATTAATTTCTTTAAAATCATATTTTAAGCTTTTTAAATCTAAAATGCCCATTGATGAAGGTTCATGAATATTTATGATTTATGATGAATATTCAATGTATTGAGTTTTATTGATGATGGAAAAGCATGATTTGATTTACCCATGTTGATGAGCATATTTTTGAAAGAATTGGTATAAATAAAAATATTGAAGAAATGTCAGCATATTGAAGAATGATTCCCGATTTATGAATGAATTACATGATTTTATCGATTTACGATGTTGGTTGATGAAAGACTTTCAGTTCTTGGCTAAGCATGTTTTAAAGGGAATCAATGATTATAAATGTTATATTTTAGCCAAGGAATTTTAATGCATGATGTTATTGATTTATGTATGAGCCTATATACATATTTTGGGAGACATGTAGCACCCAGAGCAGCCGGCATTCAAGGACTACGCCAGTGTCACCATAACCACGTGCCAACATGGGTTTCTAATGACATATTGCATAGATAATGATCCCCTCAAATGTGATGTCATGCCTAATGCACGAGCCTCTGGCACGAGTCTGGCTCTGTCCACTTGAGTAAAGATAGTTGAGGCATCATGAAAATACGCCATGATGGTGTCGGTTAAGATATGAGATCTCCATTTTCATGTCTTATGCATTATTATATTTTATGTTATTGGCTCAAGTTATGTTTGACAATAATTTAATTAAATAAAGTCGGATAAAATTTCGAATTTAAATTATGAATTATTTGAAATCCTTTAGCCTTATTTTTTCTTACGGAGTTTATAGTATGCCTTGATTTCCTTCTCCTCGTTACTTATGAGTTTTGTCTTACTTTTAAATGTGCGTTTTTACTTACCTTGCATACTCGGTACATTCCACGTACTGACCACATACATTCTATGTTGTATCGTTTCATGATACAGGATCCGGATCTCAGACTCATCCTCATCCTTAGTCCATCTCATCTCATGCTCTCAGATTTTTGGTAAGTCCTCACATTCGAGACTATTTGACAACTTTAATGTTATCTTGTGTTTGGTATTGTCGGGTTCATTGGGGATGTTTGTCCCATCAACCCCTCGTATGTAAGTAAGTTTCGCCACAATATAATTACTCAACTTGCTCTTGTACATCTAGTATTTCCCGATGTTATGCTAGTTACGTTTTGTTACGTTTTATGTTTAGTATTCTGCTTATTTAAATGAGAATAGTTGTATGAATGTGCCATGGGTCAACTTGGGGGTCTCGGGGTCCCTTGTCCCGTGTCTCACAGTCCGGGTATACGTTAGAATTAAAGTGACATTTCTTGCTTCCACGGAGAAGATGAAGCAGTGGCGCTGCTTCATTGGTTTATTTCTGGAGGAGAGGAGGAAATGAGAGAGAGGGGTTTGGGTGGGGTGACTGCATGCGGCAGGTCTGTTAGGTTGGAGGAGAGGGTAGTATATGGGGTGCAACGGATGAGAGTGTGTCCTGCGGCGCTAATGGAGAACAGAAGGAGGAATATGGAAGAATTGAGGTGCGGCTGGTTTTGAAAGAGAGAAAAGAAAAGAAAATAAATGGAGAAGAATAGGGGTGGGATGTGGCGGCATCGGCGTTCTTGGACGGGTTGGTGGTGAACAGAAGGTGTGCGGCCATTGTTGGTAGAGAGGAGAAGTGAGAGGAGAATGGGGGTAGAGTGCGGCTAAAGGGAAGAATGAGGGGAATGGTTAGTGTTTAGGAGTGAAAAATGATAAAGGAACATGGGGAATTGTCTGGACTATTGGATTAGATGATAATGACTAGGATTAAATGTGAGTTATTTGGGTCAGGTTCCGAGTCTAAATGGGCTACCCGATTTTAGACAAATGGGTTGAATAAATTGGATTTAAATAATAGTCTGGTTAAATTGAGCTAAATTGGTACCGAATTAGATAAAACGACTAAAGTTGATATAAATTGGATTAGGAAGTGACTAGAATTTAAATAATTGAAAAAATATTAATTAGCTGCTGTAAATTAATAAAATATTTACTTACCAAATATAATTTAATAAATAGATAATCTAATAGTTTAATTTACGATAAATCATATAAATATAATAATTAATACAATTAATTCATTAAATTATGCAAATATTATATAAATATTTTATGAAATAAAATTAAACATTTTTAGAAAGCAAAATTTTGTTTAATGAAACTATTTTTAAATTTTTTATGCATACATATTAATACGCAATATCTATATGACACATTATATAGCATTAGAAAATTAATAAAGTTAGAATTAAATATAATAAATATTTTAAAATATAACTTGGAATAATTATGCGAAGTTCAAAAGTTATGATAATTTGACCAATCACGTAAAAAGATAATTTTTAAAAATATACATATATTTATTAATACACAGCCTAGACGGGGCATAGGGAGGTCAAAATTGGGTGTCAACAGCTGGTTCACCTGGGTGGTAACTGTTTGAGCGAGCAGTTGAATGGCAGTCTAAACTCTGTTGTGAACTAAGTCGTCTGAAGGAGGTTGCCGGGGTTGGTTGGGCAGGTCGGTGAGAGTGCGGCCCTTCTTCCGTTACCACATCGCGGAGGCATGATTCACTGAAACGAAATAGAGCATGAGTTAGGAGAATGATTTTGAAATTGAATTTTCAACGCACGATAAGGAGTATGAAATAGGGAGTGTTCTAATAACATCTCATAGCCTCCCCGTCATAAGTGTGGCACGCTTCACACCCATGAAAGGGACTCTACTTGATGCGACTTTCGGACATTCGAGATACTCTAAAACACAGTGCTCTGATACAAAGATTTTCATACTGACTTATAGCTGGACAGGACACCGTACTTAGAGCGCAAGCCCGCAATTCTATCTTACACTGGGTAAAAATATAAATATAGCGAAAGATTTAAAGAAACTACAAAATGTTATGAAAATAAAGTTAAATCATAAAGTTTAAAAAAACATCTGAACAAATCTATAAAATACATGAAAAACCAAATATGTGTCTGAATGCCACTTTAACTGATGAATTACTGGGACAAGCCCCCAGCTAACTCCAAATCTAAATAAAAGAAAGCAAAATTGAGTAAAATGATGCTTCATCCTCAAAGATGAGGACTCATCAACATAGGACAGTTGAAGTCTTCCGAGAGCGATCACCTAACGAAGGTGAGACTGAGATCCTATGATTGTATCATAAAATGATACAACATGAAAGTATGCGCCAGTACTTTTTGAATGTACTGAGTAAGCGAGGAAAGCATAACACAATGGAATAATAATGTGCAGAACAGACATGCAATGACCAACTGAAACACATTTGAAATAAGCTGTAGCAAACTGAGGTGGTCTAAATTACCGTATGATGGTCAAAGACGTTTTAGAAACTGATATACCGATATAGATATACAGAACTCATAAATGCACTGAGTACTCTGAATCTGTTTTGAACTGAGCTAAGCTGAGACTGAGCTGAACTGAGTTAAACTAAGACTGAACTGACTAGTGGGAGAGTCTATAACCGACATCCTTTGTACTCTTGCTACGTAGCTACATTTACGTCAACGCTTAGACTTTTATGGAAGAGTGGAATGAAGGAAAAGTTCATTCCTCCCATTTAACTCTCTCTATACGAACCCAAAACGAGGGGGTTTAAGCATTAAAGGAAATTACCAACGTACCCTAGAAGATAGAGACTAAAAACTAGCTAACACTAAGCGACGGGCCTCCTTGAGGTCGTTGGTAGAAACAATGGCCCGTTGCAATCATCCGCTGGTATTTCTCCCAAAAACAGGGCTAACTAGAATCGGACAATGGGAGGTTACCACGACTCGTTGGTTGAACCAACGGGTCGTTGTATTAGCTCGTGGTCGACACTTCTTGGGCCTGGAGCTTGGAAACGAGTGGAAATGAAAAGGCATTGGTGGTAACCATGGCCGTTGACTCCGCTCATTGCTTCTGGGAACATTTTCGACCTTCACTTGAATTTCAACCAATGACTAGATATAATGTGTTGTTGGAGCTACCAATGACTCATTGAATGTCTCGTTGTTTCTGGGGGAGAAAAGCTTCTGGGCAAACCAGACCCTTAGAACGGTCCGTTGGCACGACCAATGGTTCGTTATGCAGGTGATCACGAGGTAAAAAAATCTGGTTTTTCTGTTGAGTCTGAGTTTTTATCTAGGAATGTTTTGGGGTATTACACAGAGATGATTACGATCAGAGGGCTCGCATGTGTAGGTTTGTGAAAGCAGATTCATAGGTCAATAAGTGTAGGTGTAATCCACCAAAGGTGCTTAAGACCAAAGACTTAGGATCACGAAATAAGCGGTAGCAAAAAAATCTGAGATTTTCTTCCATAGACGACTTCGTTATGCTGGTCGTTGGTGGTTTTAATAACTCGTTGGAGTGCTGGTGGTGAGAATCTATAGAATGGACTTGGGGTAACTTGGTCTCAAGGCGACCCGTTAGTTGATCTCAACAGGACAGCCAAGGGGGTCGTTTAGAGAATGGTCTAGTCGAAAGGGGTGGCACAAGTGTAGGACGACTTGTTGATCCAAAGGACGAGTCATTTGGTGAAGGTCTCGTTGGAAGGGTTCCCAGAAGGTAGGCAGTGGTGACAGCAGATTTTTCCATGATTGTAGGAGATAAATTTGCCACTCGTGTTACCACTCAAATATTAATAGACCTATGATTGGAAAATGGTGAAACAACGAGAGAAGTAATGACCCGTTGGAGCAATGGCTTTCGTTGTCGTGCCTGTTGTCACTGGCAGTTACAAAATTTCCAGCTTTCTATTAAGGTATTTTGGTATTTCTATGCCCTAAGATCCTAAACTACATCGTTTAAGATCAGTTAGAAGGGTTTTAAGGTTGTTAACTGTTCTCAAACTACACCATTCCCATGCATGCAACAGAGTTTCCTTGAAGATCAAGTTGAAGATCTCTCCAAATTCTCTTCAATTTTTTGGGCTTTCAAGGGGAGCATTGATGGAATTTACCCAGGTTTGTAGAGCTATGGACGGGGATTCCTTTCACTCTCATTTCCTAAATTATTCTCAATTCCATGGATTTCATTTCTAGAATTAAGTTTAGTAGTCTATGAGGTTATTTCAATTCTTATGAAATTGTGAATGATCTATTATCTATGGGTCAGTTCTTTCATGTATTAAATCATGTTTTACGATCATGGAGGCAGAATTTCATGACTATTTTGACCACAAATTTATAGATTTGAATTTAAATCCAATTATATCTAATTATGTATGTTTATGAAAAAGTCAGTTATAGTTTCACTATGATACGATAATTAGCCCAAATTCATGATTTATTACATGATTTGATCTCTCTCCAAGTACTTATCATGGATTATGAAATGTCAAGTTACCATGTTTTACAGTTACGCATGGATTTCATGATTGATGGATTTATGACTTTTGGCCAAATGATGGGCCCTTGTTCTGGCTGTGTGTACTTTAAATAGGATCAATGATTTCTTTATCTCTTTGGCCATGAACTACATGAATGATTTGACGGTTACTATACGCGCTTAGCCAATCATGCATGTTTTGGGAGCAGTGTCTAGTACCGTGTATTAGCATTCACAGGACTATGCCGATGTGTCTCTCAGACATGCCACCGTAGGTTTATATATATCAAATGTTAATGGATCCCTTTCGTGATATCACATACAGCACGTCCCTTGCACGGCAAGCCTGGGATGACTCTTCCACTTGACTGAGATAGTTGGGGCATCATGTAAGACTCTATCCTTGATAGTGTAATTATGATGAAGTCTTCCCATTGTTCCGCGTGTTTTTATGCATTGTCATGTTATCATTACTTTGGCTCAAGTTAAGATTTTAAAAGAAGTTTTCCTATGATTATGATTACGAATGAGTTATGAATGCGTTGCAAGCAAAGAGGCTCTCATGTTATGTTGTAATCTTACTTTAAGTTCATGATATCTAGTATGGCCTCTTATGTATTTTAACTATCTGTTTTACCACCTTGCGTACTCGATACATTCCAAGTACTAACTGCATACTTTTGTTGTATCCATCTCATGATAAAGTTTTGAGGGTTGATCTCAGTGCATCTGCAGTCTTGCTGCCATCCCTCAGATCTATTTAGCAGTAGTAGGTGAGTCCGCATCTTTCAGCCCTTTATTAGTTATTTAGTATTTTTTAGTTTCAGACTATAAAAAGTTAGTTGAGGTCTTGTCCATAAACATGTATCATTAGTCAGGGCTTTTTAGAATATAACACATGTATTCAGTTTCAGCCTTCCAACCCATTTTTTGTTCATTAGGATATTATGATACTTTCAGAAGCGTCCACTATGTTATATATACTTGTTTCCTCTTGGTTATGTGGAATGCAGATGTCATGTCCATGCCATGGGTCAACTTGGAGCCTCTCGGGGTTGCTGTGCACATGTCTTGACCTGGGCCTATGTTCAGGTCACTGCTATGATGAGCAGTGACCTAGATTTCTCAGGAGCTGGTCCTGCGCCCAGAGAGGTGGATCAGATAGAAGGAGAAGGAGGGAGAGAGGCCAAGAGAGATATGAAGAGAGTTATGGACGAGTTCGAGAGGTCCGGTGGACGACATTGCCATCAATCCCACCAGAATCATCAGTCCCAGTGCCATCATCCAACCGGTGTTCCCGTCTAGATCTGAGCATGATTAGAGGGTAGAGCATTAGGCTCTAGAGGTTAGGGAGCATGTCAGTAGAGAGCCTAGCATTCCAGTTTGCAGCAGGTGTGGTAGGAGGCATGTAGAAAAGAGTGCTTAGCGAATTCAGGCACATGTTTCAAGGGTGTGGGCCGAACATCTACTCGGGGACTGCCTTTCTGCCAGACGGACCATAGTAGAGGCCGTGACCTAACCACTAGTTCAGAAGCTCCACCAACACGCGCAGCTCAATAGAGTGCATCCACTAGTGCAGGTGGTGGTCAGCATCCGAACAGAATTTTGATGCCCTCTCATCTCTTTAGGAGAAGGAGGTCTCTCTGAATGTGGTCACTAGTATGTTACGAGTATTCCATCTTGATGTGTATGCATTGTTAGATCTAGGGACTACCCTATCTTTTTTGACTCCTTATGTTGCTATTGGTTGGAATCATTCCTAAGAATTTTATCAGAACCCTTCTCAGTCTCTAACCCAGTCAGTAACTCAGTTATAGCTCGACAGTATACATAATTACCCTATCACAGTCCTTCAAAAAGTCACCTCGGTGACCTAGTAGAGTTAGAAATATTATTTTGATGTTATCTTTGGTATGGATTGGTTGCATGCATGTTACACCTCAGTAAATAGTAGAACTCGTGTGGTAGAATTTCCAATTTTTGGGTGAGCCAGTCCTAGGAAATGGAAGGAATTGGTTCAAGCTATGCCTGTATGTCACTTTGTTTCCTAACTCCAGAATGGGACGATGATTTCTAAAGGTTGTGTGTACCATTTAGTTTGAGTTAAGGATGCTACGTTTGAGACCCCAACTCTTCAGTAAGTTCCTATAGTGTGTGAGTAGCCTGAGGTGTTCCAGATGATCTACCAGAGTCCCTCCCGAGAGCGGGATATTTTTGGTATCGACCTTCTCCCTGATACACAATGCATATTCATTCCTCTTTACAAGATAGCTCCAGCCAAGCTAAAGAGTTGAAAGAACAGTTGTAAGACCTAGATAACGGTTTCATTGAGGCTAAGTAAATCCCCGTAGGAATGCACCAATTTTTTGTTTGGAAGAAGGATGGTTCCATCAGAATGTGCATTGATTATCGGCAGTTGAACAAGGTCACAATCAAGAAAAGTATCCCTCAATGAACTCATGTGGATCCTCGTCCACCTTCGATCCAGGAATTTCGGGAGGGTTCATCCTCAAAAAAATTCGTAACTCTTTTCGCTGCCATATTTCCGTTACGAGGACATGCGTTACTTCTTGTTGATTACCTGGGCGGTCAAGGCCTGAGATAACATTTGAATGGCTTCCCGAAACTCAACGTGGGCCACCGGCTCAGGTACATTCTCCTCTAATAGGCTGGTGTGGCTTGCTGGTGCCCCTCCATTTCCATTGTCATGGCATTCCATTTCCATTTCTCCTTCCGATGGCTTTGTGAAGACATGATTCTATAAAATGTGTAAGCACAAGTTAGAAGGACAGATAGACATTTCATCGCACGACTTAGATCATGAAAGAAGGGAACATTTCCTAAAAGTCTCGTAGTCTCTTCATCATAAGTGTGGTGCGCTTACACCCATAGAAAAGACTCTACTTAAGTGACTTTCGGACACCCTAGGACACTTCAAAACCTAATGCTTTGATATAAAATTTGTCACGACCCGAACAAAGGTAGATTGGACATGGGACAAAAGAACCCCGAGAGGCTCCAAGTCGACCCATGGCATGAATATAAAAACTAACTAAAACATAGATAAGCAGAAGATCAACAAAATATAGCGGAAGTCTGAACATACATAACATCTAAGTACATACATAGGTTTGAAGCTGAATACATATTACGTCCGAAAAGCCTCTATTACTGACAGTTGATGGGGCAGGAACCCCAACTAACTCACTATAGTCTGAAAACTGAAAAGATGAAATACAATTGATAAAGAGGCCCACCACTTAAGATGAGGACTCACCAAGCTGAGACTGAGAAGTGCTAGCCGGAAGTACGACTAGCAGCCGGACTGAGTCTGGATATCAGGCCTGTATCATGAATCGATACAACATAGAGTATGCGGTCACTTCATGGAGACGTTCCGAGTATGCAGATAAGTAAAACCGCTAAGTAAATAAAATCATAAAACATGCATAGTATAAAAATATAATCAAGATAAGATTAAGTAGAATTGTGCGTTACTTTATTTTCTTAAATCATGATTTGAACATAGCCAAACATCATAACTGAATCTAATAACCCAAAGTTGAAAACTGATAATCATAGAAGTAAATCTGAAACCTGCTGAAAAATAATATCATTACTGATGTACGTATAACTGAAACCATGAAGAACAATGGGAGACTCGTCATGCAACCAACATTACCATGATAGAGCTTGCGTGGTCCGACTATTACACTCAAATGGGCCAGAGCTATCAAAGCCTTGCCCGAGGAGCTAAGGACGCTACCACGATATCGATATCCAAGATGAAGGCTCCTTGGGGTAGGGGGAAGCTCACCAAGGAGGGTCTAAATAATCACAGCATACCTACATTGGCACATACTTTGAGGCATAGGGTTGGTGACCCTTTGCCTACTCGGTGCTAGATACTACTCCCAAAAATATTAGCGCATATGCTATTGTTTCAATGAAGTCCCGACCATCATGTAGTGACGAAGCTATATACTAACATACATGTATAATATAAAATCATACATGAGGAGCCTTGGCTCAAACCATACCACAAGCTGAACATAATTAGGAGTCTGCTCCAAAACCATGTATTAAGCTAAATTCATGAAATCATAAGAACATACTTGATCATGAACAATACTTAACATTCCTTAAATCAACTTGATTCAATTTGAAAACATGAACATAAACATGGGTATTTCGAAATCATACTTTCTTCATAAACATCTCATCATACTTGAACACATACTTCATGGATCTAAACTTTCCTTGGACTTTCATGGATGGGGCATCATAATTTAGATGTCACGCCCGCTTTACAGGGGTATGACACCTGGTGCCCTATTAGGACCTGAACTGCTAGACCCTGAGCCTAAGCACATCTGGTTTCTGGCTGGCTCTATCTCGAGATTCATGGAATCGGCGAATTTCTCCTGCTTGATTGCTTAAATACAACCTCCGGCCGACTAGGCCTATAGCCCTGTCTGTATCATCAACTAACCAGAATCACACTCATATAGGAAACCTATGCGGGCCGACGAGGCCACCATGCGATCTAGTTATCTCTAACTCAATATAATGAATACTAAACATCTATGTGACCGGCAGTCACCACAACTATCAGAATATGGCCCCACATGACCAGCACAATCAACAACACTAAACAAGCTAAACATATGCACAGCCCCACACGGCCGGCACAACTAACACCGGGGAGATATATACACAATCTGCAAGCCTCTATGAATACTGATAAAATGGTCAGGGCCCTACACTTTATACAACAAAAGAAAGGAATAGAACTCTAGGCATCTAGCTCCGGATGAGGGCGCGTGACTCAACCGAGCTGGCTAGAATTACGGTTGAAAACCACTGCGTCTATGAGTACCAACGAGGCAAGTAATGCAGCCCAAATGGGCGTCAGTACCACTGGTACCAGTATGCAAAGCAAACTGATCATAACTGAATATAAACAACATAACTAGAAACTCGAACAGTGAAGATATGGCTATGCCGGGCGAAATAGAATCTAAAACAGGCTTTTACGCCACTCCGAGAATAGGCAGGAGCATACTGTCGATGTGCTTCGATCTATTTGTCTATTAGCTAATAAATAACATATATATACTTATACTACAAGCAAGGCCCAATACCATCCCCATAAGCCGGAAGGTGCCAACCAACAAACAATCTAATACCCCTACCCGGGTCAAAACCATCCAAAAATAAGTCACTCCACTCGTCTACTTACTACGAGCACCTATACAGCCCCTGGGTCTCCATCTCGAGCTATGGACTATAATATAAATAACTGATTCTGAGCGGAGGACTCTGTGCATGTCTGTTATCATGGCTGTATGCGTATACATGTCTGTCCCACAGGCACCAAGCGCACAATAGGGTAAACTGTACTCTATGCTGATCAACCCTGATATGAAATTCTCCGGCCCATCTTCGTCTACTGCGGACGGCATACCACTCCTTGAGTGGTGCCATCCCCACCCTCATGATGGGTCGGCAGTTACCAACCGGGGGCAGCGAGGACGCTCAAAGGGTGCCCTCATAACACAAACAGGCTCAACAAACAAGGATCATGTATAGCAAGCATGTTTGAACTGAATACTATCTGTATTCTGATTTCTCATTCTGAACTCTTTTCTATGTTATACTGATTCTCATACTGAACTATATTGTATCTGATATATTATCTGACTGTCTGACTATGCTGAATTTGGGATATTATCTGACTGTCTGTTGACTACTAACTTTTCATTCTGAATATATATCGTGATATTATAAAACATGCTTGCTAAACTCATTCTGGACTCAATTATCGACTTCTAAATTCTTTCTTATATATTACACTATCTACTGTACTGGTTACTAACTTGTCGTAGGAATTAGCTTTACATACCTTCGTTTCGAAGTTTCCGACTAAGCGGCGTAGTTCGGCTAGTACTTTTGCTATTTCTCCCAACTGCATTCATATATATATATATATATAAATTAGAACTAAATACACTAATATTCTGGAAAACATCACTTTCGATATATATATGGCCAACCTTTGGCTTATCGAAAAACGGTCAGAAACTCGCTATTTCTCGAGAAGTCGAGGAAAGGGAGAAATACTCATTTAAGGCTAGGAGTATATTGACCTAATTTGGAGAAATTCCCTTACCTTGGCTCGGTAGCACGATGTTCGCCGGCCGAATTTCACGAAACTAAACCCGAGGAATGCTCCTTGTTACTAAATACCTCGGTATCTCAGATTAATTCGAGTTTGGAACGCGTTTGGCAGTAACCGGATGGAAATTATCAAATAACCTATGTTCCTCTTTCTCTCTGCTTACCCTCTGTTTTTCACTGGAAATTATAAAAGCTTTAATGAAAAACCGGTTGAGGAGACTATATATAATTGAGTGGACCTATAAGTCGCATTCACGGAATCGCGATTTAACATATCACATTTTGCCTTGCGATACGCCCGACTTGGCGCTTGTCGATCTTTCCTCGGGCCTTTTTCGCATGTATGACATTCTAAAACTCTCTTAACCAACATGCAAATGGGCCATCTACATGTCAAGAATTTGGGGTGTAACATTCTCCCCCCTTTAAGAATATTAAGTCCTCGAATGTAAACTTCTATCTATAGGAATTCCCAACTTACTCAACTTATTTCTAGAAAATTTTGGCGAGTTTCCCCTATAATATGGACTATCCCAAAAGCCTGGAAATGCAGAAAAGTCCAATACAGGTACTCCACACAATACTATAGTATTCATCACATGAAAGATTGGTATCGATTATCTCATTTATACATATGCTATAAGGCACTGCATAAAATAACAATACTAACATACCTCTTGACTGACTAGGCTTGAAATAAATGAGGATATCTGGTTTTCATATCTTTCTCCCCAAGTCATATCCTCTCGGTTCTTGTTATGCCACAGTACCTTGACAGACGCAATATCTTTAGTTCTCAATCTACGAATCTATTTGTCTAAAAGATAGCTACTGGAACCTCTTCATAGGATGGCTCTTGGTAACTTTACAGACATCCTGGACTGGGACTGCTCTAGATGGGTCTCCGATGCACTTCCTTAGCATAGATACGTGAAAAAATGGATGAACGGATTCTAATTCTTGAGGCAAGTTCAATTCATTGCCACTTGGCCTATCCTTCGACAAATCTGAGATGGCCCAACAAATCTCGGTGAGCTTGCTTTTCTTGCCGAATCTCATCACCGCTTTCATCGGAGATACTTTCAGAAATACCCAGTCATTCACATCAAATTCCAGGTATCTGCGCAGCACATCAGCATACGATTTTTGGCGGCTCTGTACAGTCCGTAGGCATTCTCTGATAAGCTTTACCTTCTCCTACATTGAATAATGTCTGGCCCAATCATACTTGACTCTCCACTTCAAACCAGCAAATGGCGATCTGCATTTCCGCCCATACAAGCCTCAAAGGGCGCCATCTGGAAGCTGAGTGATAGCTATTATTATAAACAAAGCTCAATTAGTGGCAAATGCCCGTCCCAGCCACCTCAAAAATCCTAGCACACATGCCGTAGCATATCCTCGGCGTTTGAATGGTGCATTTAGCCTGTCCGTGCAAATGCGAGGGTGGAATGCCGTGCTCAAATTAATCTGCGTTCCCAAACCTCTCTGAAACGACTAAAAAAATCTAGCTGTAAATTGTGCTCCTCTGATAGAGATAATAGACACTGGAACACCATGTAATTTAACTATTTCTCTAATATATAATTTGGCATAATCTTAGGCGAAGAAAAGTAGCCTTCTTTGGCAGGAAATGGGCTGTTCGTCAGTCTGTCAACTATTACCCAAATGAATCATATCTATGTCTGGAACGGGGTAATCCTGCTACAAAGTCCATTTCACTGCTTCCCATTTCCAGAGAGGCACAGCTATGTCCTGAGTTAACCCGCCTGGTTTCGGTGTTCCGCTTTTACCTGTTGGCAGTTAGGACATTGGGCTACAAATTCGGGTATTTCTCTTTTCATACTTGGCCACCAGTAGATATGTTGATATGGTGGTACATTTTCGTCGCACCTGGGTGGAGGCAAGCGGGCGTAATGTTACCTCATCATAATCTGCTGGCAGAACCCTAAAATATCTCACAGGAACACAAAGGCGGCCCTTACATCACAATACTTCATCCTCAATTACCTGAAAATATGGCGCTTTCCCTTGCTGAATTTTGTCTTTAAGCTTAACCAGGTCAGGATCTTCATACTGCCGTTCCTTTACCTCCACAACTAATGACCATACTGCAGTGTTCAGAATTGCCGCTCTGTTGTCCTCTGTTTAATTACACGGCTAAACTGGCTAATTAGTGTATTTCGAGCTAATTCTGCTGTTCGGCTACAAGTATGCCAAACTCCCCATAGATTTATGGCTACGAGCGTTTGTTACTACATTGACCCTTCTTGATTGATACAGAATATTCACATTTAGAGACCTTGGCATATAATTGGCGGTCATACTAGCTTATCATGCCGGGAGAACCGGCGTTAGTGTACGTATAGCTAGAGCCCATCGGCCTTCTGGCCGCATGCTAAGGCTAATTGTTGCTGGGATAACCTGAGCATTGTCTGCACACCATGTGCGCATATCTGATCAGAGGATCTGATAATGATCTCTCTAATAATCTGGATGAATAACCTTGAATAACTGAATAGCACAGTTAGACAGCCCGAATCTTTCTGCATTAGTCTAACGATGCTCTAAATGTCCTCCTAATTGAACAATTTGAGAGTTGGGCTTGGCTTCGGATTTACTCTCGGGCGATCCGTTCCTGGATCTTCATGGGATCCTACCGATCTCCTTGTCTTAGTAAATACTGTGCTAGCAAAGTATTACCACTTTCACTTATGCCTGGTTCGTATCCACTCGGATTTATACCGTTGTTATGAGGAAATTCTTGGTCTTGTAGAGCCGTGTAAATACTGGCCTTCTTCTAGGAGCTCTGTATCTGAATATCTTATGAGAACCAGCTGAAGTACTAGTCCGTCACTGACTACTGATGTGGACCCTTTCTTAGAGGTATCCACGGGTTTTATCTGACTAGGACGACTGGCTGACTTGCGGGGTGTTCCATATAATAACTGCTAGGTTGACTAAGGCCGACTCTCACCTACAAGAAGCTAGGAAAAGGAAATGATGTCTGACCGCTTAACATACTGGAAAAATTCTGGTATTGCTAGCCTCCAGTATGCCTATTCGGTCTCTAATTTTGGTTCTGGCATGCGATAATGTTACTGATCTTTAGGGATTCTTCCACGCTAATACAAGCGCCAACTGGTGTTGAACCGT
The DNA here is from genome assembly GCA_018107945.1 of Datura stramonium. Lineage (NCBI taxonomy): Eukaryota > Viridiplantae > Streptophyta > Magnoliopsida > Solanales > Solanaceae > Datura > Datura stramonium. The sequence continues at coordinate 5,044 of JACEIK010001608.1, read as the reverse complement.
CCTAACTGCGCCCGTATCACCAACCTCCTGACCCAGGCTACTAACTCATGTGAGCTTTTGAAGCCTAGATCTGGCAACAAGCATACGAGTCCGTTAACTCAATAAACTGAGAACCGAGAAAGTTTCTATGGCTTCATACGTGAATCACACTTAACCTGCCCCCTTTTTGGCAAGGGGTCCTGCAGTATGATCTGTATATATTTCCTAGCAACTAACCAGAATCTGTGTGACTGTAACCCCTATAGCCCATTACTCACAGCATATCTGTTATCTGTACATATATCAACAACTACGTACAATACATATTGAATTCGTGATCGTAATCTCGTATAACACTGAATTTCAAACTGCACATGATATACTGCTTCCACAATCTAATAATATCTCCTGTCCCTCTTCCATTTCATTGGATTTTTCATCCCATTCCGAAAGCAACAACCACACGCATTTTAGCTATGATCTGCTATTCAAAATTTCGCCACTCTTTAACGTGGGGTCATCCGAACCTTATGGCCTTACGCGGCATTATATTGAGGGTCCATGACTATCTGTTGGGCCTTATCTCCAGGCCGCACTAGATTAGAGTCTCTGTGTCGGTACTCTCTTAACTTCTCTGTAGACGGACGTACCGCGGCATTTCTAAACCACCAATCTCACTATCTCACCAACTGTCAGTCCGAGGCTTAGTCCTTAATACATGATATTCTATCAATCCAGGAGTGATTCTAATTTCCCCTCAAAATCTGGTATTCCTGCATCACCTCCTGCTTTCAATTTATCACAACTGAAATCTCTTTTATTATCTTGTAGTTATATCCTGCCGTTGTTAGCGCTTTATGGCGGGCTTGGCCTTTCCTTACTCGAACTTAACTTCTTTACTAGGCGTTCATCACTGACAGATCTTTTACACCTTCTTCCGAGTGGCTTGTAGTCTTACTTGCTCTTTTGACTTATTACCGTGAGGGTCTGCGCAACTTACGTAATCGCAAAGGGACTCCTTACTCCTTCTAACACGTTTTGGAATCCAACAATCCATCTTCACTTACTGCTTACTTTGGGCAACCTCGCCTCAATTCTTATGCCCCTTACTGTACTGGAATCAAAACTAAGAGGTGAATAGCCTTTTCTTATTGCAACAAAACAAAGACATGGAAGCGTACCACATACGAAAGGATGGAGGTGGGAATCTACATTTCTCTTTTCTCACTTATCAAGTAATCTAATATTGTCCATTATCTTAATCAGATCTTCTATATCTAACAAATAAATCAACTCATTTATACATTATCTTATGACTTCCTATTCTGAAGTTATCGACATATACTGGGGATAATTTTGAAATAAAAGGTATCACATTGGGAGGTCATGATACCTTCTCTATCTCTTTGTATTACCTTGTAATGGCTGGTGCCTACTCCTGTTGCTATATCTGATCTTCTGCCTGGGATAGGATATCATGGTCTGACTTGTATCTGTATTCCAAGAATATGGTAAATTTTGGGACCTTCTGCTAACCTTGCCGCTCTATGGCGACCGAATGAAGAAAGAGTAACCATCCTATCATGCCTTTTTTTTGGCCTCTTGCCTATAGGTGTGGTGCACAGCACATCCATGAAACAGACTCTACTTAGCACGGCTTGCAGACTGCCTGGGACACAACCTGCTCTGATACCCAGTTTGTCATCCCTTGGGGGTTATGACTAGCACCTGGTGCCATAGTTAGGACTGTTTGCTAGACCCTAAGCCTAAGCACATCTGGTGCCTGGTTGGCTCTATCTCATATTCATGGAATTGAAGGGCTATATAACGGCTATAAATACAGCCTCCGGCCGACTAGGCCTATAGCAACCTGTCCTGTATCATCAGCTAACCATAATCACACTCATATAGGAAACCTATGCCGGCCGACAAGGCCACCATCCTATCTAGTTACTCTAACTCAATATAATGAATCTGAACATCTACGTGATAACAGGGTGCCACACTATCTGAATACGGCCCCACACGGCCAACACAATCCACAACACTAAACAGCTAAACATACGCACGGCCCCACACGGCCAAACACAACTAACCATAGGGAGATATACACAATCGCAAGCCTCTATGAATACTTATAAAATGGTCGGGGACAGCGCACGGCCCCACACGACCGACACAACTAACCATAGGGAGATATATACACAATCTGCAAGCCTCTATGAATACTGATAAAATGGTCGGGACAGGGCCCCGTCCTACCCATATTGTACAACAAAATAAAGGAAATAGACCTCTAGCTGTCTAGCTCCGGATGACAGGAGCTGATGACTCAATGAGCTGGCTGGAATCACGAAGGATCGGCTCCTCATCTATGAGTACCTGCAGGCAAGTAATGCAGCGCCTCAAACAGGCGTCAGTACCACTGGTACCGAGTATGCAAAGCAAACTGATCATAACTGAATATAAACAACATAACTAGAAACTCTGAACAGTAGAAGATATTTGAAAC
>JACEIK010001607.1:243160-262136 GCA_018107945.1 Datura stramonium | reverse complement strand
CCTGCCCCGATTGGGCCTTGAGCTTGATATCGATATCATGGTTTCGTCCCTAGCTCTGGAAAGGCTTTGGACGGCTCTACCCACTTGAGTCTTATAGTTGGGACCACATAAGCTCTATCATGGTATGTTAGTTATATGACGAGTCTCCCATTGTTCCTCATGATTTCAGTTATGCATGTTTATCATTCATGATATATATTTATGTTCTAAAGTAGGTTTAGCCTAATGTTAAGTTTTACTTGTGATTATCATATTTTAGCTTTGGGTCATTCGATTCGGTTATGATGTTAATGGTCAGATCATGATTTCAGAAAATAGCATGCAAGCCCTACTCCAAGACTCTTGTTTTGATCATGTTTTATATTATGCATGTTTTAAATTATATTTTTCTACATATTTAAGCCATTTTACTTGTCTTGCATGCTCGGTACATTCCATGTATTGACCGGATACTCTATGATGTATCGTTCATGATACAAGCTCCAATCTTCAGACTCAGCCTCACCAGTAGCCACCTTTCGGAGTTAGCATCAGTCTCTGATGGTGAGTCCTCATCTGTCGAGGGCCCTTCTTTTATTCAGTTATGTTGGTGTATTTTCAGTTTCAGAATGAGAGAGTTAGTTGGGGTCTTGTCCCATCAACTGATCAAACTTAGAGGCTTTTCAGACAATAGATTGTATTCAGCTTCAGACTCGTGTTGTATTTTCAGATTGTATGTTATGCTAGACTTCTGCTATGATTATTATATTAATTCTTCTGCTTTATTTGATTGAGTTAGATGTATGTTCATTCCATGGGTCGATTTGGAATCTCTCGGGGCTCCTATTCCCGTGTCTCGATTCGGGCCTATGTTCAAGTCGTGACATGGAGCCCGATAGGCCAAGTAACCTATGGTGACAACGTAGTTCTAGGAACTTGGGTGCGCTAGAATACCGGTCCACTCGGTGCTAAGTCCTACTCCCACTGGATAATCCTAAATTATCTACCAAGCTAGTAGCTCGAAGATGGAGCCTAAGACCTAAGTTAGGGATACTTACCTGGAAGTAACCTGAGAGTCTCATCAAAACAAATACTGTAACTGGTGTTCTAAGACTGGTCAGAGCTGCTTATCTGGAAGCATAGTAACCATCTGTAGAACTAATTGATAAATGATAGCTGATACTGATAACTGATAACTGATAACTAAGAAGCATTACTAACACCTCAAGAACCGACTATAGTCATACTGATCAACTGACATACTGAGAGATATTGAAGATATTAACATCATGACTGAAATTGAGCTAGCATGCTACTGACTAAGCATTTAACTGATAATAATAACATGGAATTTCCAACACTGATATAGTAAAGCAACATTATGTCCATACAATTATGCGTGACCCTAGTTACTACACTTATCTAATTAGGGATAAAGTCACTTTTCAGGAAAACAAGTATCAACATGATTACTAGATAGCGGAAATATAGTAACAGACAATATGAATAGCATTCACATGATTTAATCTGAACATGATGAAAAGTTCCTCTAATTCGAAAGTCTCAAGGCTTAGAACTGCTAAGAAAATTTAGATGGATTTTGGGGCACGAGGGAAGGACAATTCCCTAGCTAAATTCTCACATACCTAGTGTAGAAATCCCGCAGAAAACTCTTGAGAAAATCTGAGAAGAAAAGTCGAAACCCTTTCCCTACTCTATACTTCCTAACTGAATCTTTATGTTTCTGACTTTGAGAGAATGATCGGAATGAAGAGGAAATGTTGTTCAACCCCTTTAATTCTCTCTAAAACATTCTCAAAATGACAGGTTTTAGAGATAAAAAGATGGAAAGTTACTAAAATAACCCTGGGAGAAAATTTGGAAAACTGCCCCATCAGGGACCAACGGGTAATTCAATGACTCATTGGGTGATACCACGATTCATTGAGACCAGTTTTCGGTCCTTTGCATGGAACTTGGTTCACTGGGAATTGGAAATGAGGGGGACTACCACTCGTTGGATGAACCAACAGGTCATTGGTACCTCTTGTGGCCATAACAGGAAATCGAATCATATCACTGGACCCCCTCTCTAACGGGTGACACAATGACTCGTTGGTTGAGACATTAAGTCGTTGTCACCTCTCATCCTGGCTACTATAATCCTGAAGGATATTAGGGCTTTACACCACAGGTAAACACGACTCATCGTGTTATACAACAGGTCGTTGTTGCCACTCGTTGTCATTGGAAGAGATTATAAATAACACCCTTGATCTCTAACTAACGAACCACCCCACGAGTCATTACATAAGACGATTACTCGTCGTTTGACTTGTGGGTTCCTGGAAAGGGATTAACTAGGTTTTGAACTGGGAATGCATTGAGTGACAGGACGAATCGTTGCTTCTTACTATGGGTTGTTCCATGTCCCGTTCATCCCAAAGAACATCTAATAGGGCTGACCACGACTCAGACAACGGGTCGTTACTATTGACAACAACTCATTGTCTCGGTCATTCTGAGAAAATTTTTCTAATTTCCCTTGGTTTTTCATGACATGTGTGATTTTGATTAAGGAAAATTTTGCGGTGTTACAAGCCTATACTTCTAGAATACTTAAGGTTAATGAGTAGAATTACCTGACTCACGATCTTGAGCTTGCAGCGATAGTTTTTGCCTTGAAAATTTGGAGGCACTACCTCTATGGTGTTCATGTGGATGGATTTACTAACCACAAAGGCCTGAAGTATTTGTTCAGCTAGAAGGATTTTGATCTTCATAAGACAAGGTGGCTTTAGTTATTGAAATACTATGACATAAGTGTCTTGTACCACCTGGAGAAATCCAACATAGTGGCCGACACCCTCAGTAGATTATTGATTAATAGTATTGCTCATATTGAGGATGATAAGAATGAGGCTGTTAGAAATGTTCATATGCTGGCTCGATTAGGAGTTTGTTTTGTTGATTCAACCGAGGGTGAAGTTGTAATACAAAGTTGTTTAGAGTCTTTTATTCTGTTGCATGTTAAGGCAAGTCAAGATGATGATCCAATATTGCTTAAGTTCAAGGAAGCATTCCTCAAGAAAAAGGTTGAAACATTTGGGGGGGATTGTGTGCTCCATTATGATGGCAGATTATGTGTTCTAGACGTGGATGATTAATGGAAGCCCACTGCACTAGGTATTCTATCTACCCCGGTGCCACCAAGATATACTGTGATCTACGGGAAGTCTATTGGTGGAATGACATGAGAAGGACATCATAGAATTTATGGATAAGTGTCCAAATTAACAACAGGTGACGCTTGAGCATCAGAGATCGGGAGGTTTGCTACAGTATATTAGTATTCCTACTTGGAAGTGAGAAGAGATCAACATGGATTTCATTATAGGTCTATCTTGTACGCGCTAACAACATGACTCGATATAGGTGGTTGCAGACCAGATGACTAAGTTAGCATATTTCTTCTCAATTAAGCCCATAAATTTAGCTCAGGATTATTCTAGAATTTACATTCAGGAGTTAGTTAGGTTGCATGGAGTTCCTTTGTCCATCATCTCAGATAGGGGTACTCAGTTCACCTCACACTTTTGGCAGTCATTTCAAAAGGGCCTTGGTACTCAGGTTAAGATCAACACAACTTTTCACCTATAGACAAATGGTCAGGCTGATCGGACCATTCAGACTCTAGAGCATATTTTGGGAGCTTACGTGATCGATTTCAAGGGGTGTTGAGATGATTACCTACACCTCATTGAGTTTTCCTATGATAAAAGCTACCACTCTAGCATCTAGATGGCCCTGTTTGAGGCTCTTTATGGGAGGAGATGCAGGTCACCTATTGGATTGTGTGAGGAGGTGAGGCTATATTAATAGGGTCAGATTAATTTCATAGGGCTTTGGAGAAAGTTCAACTTATAAGAGAAAGGCTAAAAAAAACTCAAAGCCGTCAGAAATAGTATGCAGGTGTGAGAAGGATGGTCTTGAGTTCAATGTTGATAACTAGGTCAACTTGAATATTTCACCCATAAAGGGGGTGATGAGGTTTGGTAAGAAAGGAAAACTCAATCCCGGTTATATTGGTCCCTACAGGATTTTGAGGCATTTTGGCAAGGTAGCCTATGAGTTAGACTTGCCTGTGGAGTTAGCATCGGTGCACCCAGTCTTCCATATGTCTCTGTTGAAGAAGTGCATTAGTGATCCAACCTCAGTAGTGCCATTGGAAAGAGTGGCAGTCAAAGATAGTCTCTCTTATGAAGAGGTCCCGGTTGAGATTCTTGACCGTAAGGTTCATAAGTTGACGAAAAAGGAGGTCGCTTCAGTGAAGGTACTTTGGAGTAATCAACTTGTGTAGGGAGCTACCTGGGAAGGCAAAGTAGATATGATGGCTAAGTACCATCACCTTTTCCCTTTCAACTCATCTTCAACATATACTTGATTTTTCCTCAATACTCTACCCAGTTTCATGTTAGTTTCATGCCTTTCAGTTCCTTCCATTTTTACTATGCATGTATAATTCATGAATTCAATTCAGTATATGCATCTCAGTTCGGAGTCAATCACTCCATAAGTATTCGGTCTATAGCCTTCAGTTTTAGGATTGCAGTTCTTTCCCTATCTTTTCAGCTCTATTATTCTACATTCGAGGATGAATGTCCCTAAGGGGGAGATAATGTAACACCCCAAAAGTCTCTAAGACTAGACACTACTTTTTGAGTATGAACCAGCAGAAAAACTGAATATTTCCCCTCAATACAAGCCACAGTACGACTCCATGGCATGAAGGTACAAACTATACCAAGATCCATAACAAGGAGTCTAGTGAAGTTAGCTAAATTTCTCAAAGAAACCATGATAGGATCCTATTACCCGTACCAAGATTGTACAGTCCATACTGGGGAGTCGTGGAAACGGATTTAGAGAAATGTTCAAGAATTTTTGGGTAACCACAAGCCATGGTATAGCCCCTAGTAAGGCGATATGGATCGTGGTAAGTGTCCATGGTATGGGGTTAAGAGAATAACCAAAGGAAGGATCAGTGACCACGAGACTCAGTACTGGTCGTGGTACGGACCAATGGATCATAGGTTGTGTCATGGTCACTGATGGGCAGATTTTTAAGTATGATTTTTAGGGGCTCTTTTATAACTACCCACTCTTTTTATCCCTAAACTACGTCATCCTGCAATATTTTCATGGGGAACTAAGGGGATTATTCGACCATTCTCCCCTCTCATTCTCTCTTAGTTTCTCAAAACAAATGGTAGAATTTTAAAGAACTCTCTCAAGACAAGCTAGGGTTCTCCCTTAAAGTTGTTACAATCCGAACTGGGACCCCAGACTAAGAGACGGGACCTAAAAACACAAATGGCTCTAAGATAACCCATGACATGTGCATAGCAACTCAGGAGCATGAACAAAGTGGATCTTAAAACTTAAGCATGGATAAACGGGATTCTATACAACATAGAGCATAAGTAATAGTGACATATCCAAAACGTTGTGTTAGTACAACATATCTGTCTGAATAGTCTCTACTCATAAGATGAGCTGATGAAACAACATCCCCAACTAGCTCACTAAAGTTTGAAACTAAAACAAGACATGATAATATGCACTGATAAACGTTCTCAGATGATTAGGACTAACCAATATTGGGAACTGAGCTGGTATGAGTGGGGCAAACTAACGTCGGGACTAAGAAGGATAACCTGAACCTATACCATGAGATGATATAACATAGAGTATGTGGTCAGTACTTTGAATGTACTGAATATGTAAAGTAGGTAAAACATGCTAGTAAAACAATAGTTTGAAATCATAAACTTTAATCAAGATAATACATGAGTGTAGGGACAACATGCTAAAAGTCATATTCTTGAAGTATTCATATCCATGAGATGTTCTTCATAAGTTGAACATAATGACCCAGGGTTTAGAAAATAGAGGTTATATAGTGTACCATGCTTGAGTGAAAAATCATAAACTAATAAATGGTCAAATATACTATAAAACATAATATCATAAGTCATGAATATAAGTAACTTAAAACATGAGGAATAGTGGGAAATTCTTATAATCGACATACCCCACGTGAGAATACATGGAGCCCAACCTGTAAAACCCTAGTTGGGAGGGTGTTTATACCTTTCCAAGGGTAGAACCATGAAAATGGAATGATATCACTCATCGGTGGCCCATACGGGCACGAGAGACACTCTCATGGAGGACCCCATCATGGTTATGTTGGCATGTAGTTTTGAGACATGGGTGCGCTGGAACATCGATCTACTAGATGTTAAATACTACTCCCAAAATATATATAGTGCTCATATCATAATCATGATCATACTTGAAGTACATGGGCTATTTGAGATCATGATCTTCATAAACATGATTGAGATACGTGAACTGGCCATAAAATAGGCCCATGAGTCAGCCATGATCATAAACATGATTTTCATAAAAGCCATGCATACTTAAGGAACTCATCATACTCTAAAATTCATAAATTTGTGAAGGATTCTTGTGGAAATCATGCATTACGATCATAAAACATAATTTAATTCATCATACTTGAAAACATAGACTCTTAAGCTTAAATATCATAAATCTTGCATAATAGGGCATAAACTTCATAAACTTGAAATCATTAATTCTTCAGTAAATGGAGAGTAAAACGTTTCCTAATAGCAATAAAATATCGCTTGAAATATGAGAGGATTAAACACATAGAGATAGCATGGAGAATTTCATGAAGATTGGGTAAAACCCTAGAATAGAAACATAACATGATTGGAGTCTTAAAATCATAGATTTGGGATGAAGTTGGGAATGAGGGTGAAAGAATTCCCCCATTCATGACCTTACATACTTGGGCTTGATAACTTTGTAACTTGACTTGAAGACTCAAGATGATTTCGGATGAAGGTGATGAAGAATCCTAAGTTTCCTTCAGAGGATTTGATCTTCAATTTGGAGTGTTAGGAGTATAATGAAGGTTTAATCTAATTAAAACCCTTAAAACACCCTTTAGAAGACTTAAAACGATTTAGTTTAGGAGTTAGGAATTTGGGAATTACAAAAACACTCTGAATGATCCGACAGGAATTTACTCACTGCCAAACCGAACGATCCGTGCCACAATCTGTCGGGTAAAGTAATGGGTCATTATTTGACCCATTGCCGATGGAGCCAAAACTCATTCTTTGATATTTTCTCACTCAACGAGTCACTTAACGGTTGTGAGGGGACTTAACTGCTCATTCCTCAATTTATAACAAATCCTGGAAATCAACATTTTCTCCACCACTGCACACTTAATAGGTCACACCATGACCCATCGGGTCACTTGACGAGTCACCCCACGACTCGTTGTGTGACCTGGTGAAATTTTTCCTATTTTCTTTGTTTCATTCCTTAGTTTTGATCTTAGGGACTTTTGGGGTGTTACATTATCTCCCCCTTGAGAACATTTATCCTCAAATGTTGATTAAGCATATTGAAAGGCTAGGGCAAGAACTGCAATCCCAAATTGAACAACCATAGCTGAAACTGATAGAGTGTGACTCCAGATTGATTTACATGACTGAATTGAATTCATGACACATAAATGCATGTTATAACATGAAAGGAGCTGAGAGACATGAACTTGACATAAAGCTGAATAAAGTACTAAGGAGAAAAGTAGTACCTCATGTTGTAAATGAGCCAGAAAGGAAAAGATGCGGGTATCTAGCCATCGTATCTGCTTTAGCTTCCCATGTAGCTCCTTCAACAAGATAATTTTTCCACAAAAAATTCACTGAAGCTACTTCCTTGTTCCTCAAATTCTGAACCTGATGATCTAGGATCTCAATCGAAACCACCTCATAAGTACATCCTTCACATCAATGCTCTCTACTAGAACAGCTAAGGCTGGATCGCCAATGCACGTTTTCAACAGAGATATATGAAACACCGGATACACCAAATCTAACTCCACTGGTAGCTCCTACACAAAAGCCACCTTGTCAACTCACGTCAGAATCCTATAAGGACCAATATATATGGACTAAGCTTCCCATTATTATCGAATCTCATAACTCCTTTGTGGGAGATACCTTCAAAAACACCCAATCATCAACCTCAAACTCAAGCTCTCTCCTTCTATCAACCGCATAAGATTTATGACAACTCTGAGCTATTTTTAGCCTTTCTCTAATAAGCTTTGATTTTTCCATAGCCTCATGAACTGAATTCGGCTGTATCAACATATCCTCACCTACCTTAAACAATCGAATAGGTGATATACACCTTCTCCCGTAAAAAGCCTAAAACAAAGCCATCTGAATGTTGGAGTGATAATTGCTATTGTAGGAAAACTCCATGAGAGGCAAGTGATCATCCCAACTACCCTTGAAATCAATCACACACGACCTCAACATGTCCTCAAGAGTCTGAATGGTCTGCTCGACCTGACCATCTGTCTTCGGGTGAAAAGTTGTGCTGAGCTTCACCTATTTACCAAGTCCCTTTGGAAACGATCTTCAAAACTGAGAGGTGAACTGAGCACCCCTATCTAAGATGATGCACAAAGGAACTCCATGAAATCAAACCAACTCTTGAATATAGATTCTAGCATAATCCTCTTATGAATCTGTAGTTTTGACCGATAGGAAATGGACTGATTTAGTCAACCTACCCATAATCACCCATATAGAGTCATACTGTCGGCATGTATGAGGTCAAAGTCCTTCTGAGTAAACACGTACTTAAGGCTCTTGTGGTCCGTGAACACATCCATATGAACCCTATACAAATAGTGCCTCCAAATAATCAAAGTGAACATCACAACTACCAAATATATGTAATGCGTCGGATAATTCTTCTCATGGGTCTTAAGTTGTCTACAGGCATACACAATGGCCTTACCATGCTGCATCAACACAGAACCAAGACTAACACTAGAAGCATTATAATACACAATAAGACCATTAATGCCCTCTGGTAGGGTCAGTATTGGAGTTTAAATGAGTCAAGTCTTTAACTCCTGAAAACTCTTCTCACAAGCATATGAACACTAAAATTTGACCTTTTTCTGGGTCAACTTAGTAAATGGTGCAGCAGTGGATGAAAATCCCTCTGCAAACCTCTTGTTATAGCTAGTTAAACCCATAAAGCTCATAATATCTGTAGGGCTGACAAGTCTAGGCCAATTCTTCACCGCTTCTATCTTTTGAGAGTCCACTTATACGCCCTCACTAGACACCACACGACCCAAGATTAATACTGATTTTAACCAAAACTCAGACTTGCTAAATTTAAAAAATAGTTGACGATCCTTGAGAGTTTACAAAATAATACTCAAATGAGTGGAATGATCCTCCTCTCTTTGAGAGTATATGAGAATTTCATCAATGAAAACAATCACGAACATGTCCAAATATTACTTGAACACCCTATTCCTCAAGTCCATAAAAGTTGTAGGAGTCTTCGTTAGTCCAAAAGACATAACTATGAACTAATAGTGACCATACCGAGTCCTAAAGGTTGTCCTTGGGATATAACACTCCCTACTCTGAACTTGTGATAGACGAATCTAAGGTCTATCTTTGAAAAGCACTTAGCACCCTAGAGCTGGTCAAACAGGTTATCAATCCTGGGGAGGGGCTACTTATTTTTTATTGCGACCTCGTTCAACTATTAATAATCAATGCACATTCTGAGGGAACCATCCTTTTTCCAAACAAAGAGAATTGGAGTACCCCATGGTGACATACTAGGCCTGATGAATTCCTTTTCTAGGAGATCCTTCAACTGTTCTTTTAACTTGTTTAACTGGCTAGAGCCACTCTATAAGATGGAAAAGATATGGGCTCGCGTATCAGGGAGAAGGTCAATACCAAAGTCAATCACCCATTCGGGAGGGATTCCTGGTAGATCATCTAGGTGGTACACACAACCCTTGAAGATCACCTCTCTATCCTTGGGATAGGAAACAAAGTGACCTACAGGCATAACTAAACTACCCTTCCACTCTACGACTAGTTCACCCAAACACTGAAACTCTACCACACAAGTTGTATAATTAACTGAAGCATAAAAAGCATGTAACCAATCAATACCGAATATAATATCGAAATTGATCATACCTAACACCACTAAGTTGGCTGAGGTGAATTTATGAAGAATTATGACCGGGCAATTTATGTCTACCCATCGAGCTAAAACTAACTCACTGGCAGGAGTAGAGACTGAGAAGGGTTCTGATAGGATTTTAGGACTAACTCTAAAACTAACAACATCATAAGGAGTCACAGAAGATAAGGTAGTTCCAAGATTTAACAATGTATACACATCAAGATGGAATACTCATAACATACCAGTGACCACATTAGGATAGACCTCCTGTTCTTGTCGAGATGATAGTGTGTAGATATTGTTCTATAGATGGCTCCCACATACACTAGAAGATGTACCCTGCTGAAAGGGGCATGCTACGGGAACTACTGAACTGGTGGCTAGGGTGCGAACCCTTCCGTCACCCTATCTGGTTGAAGGGCAATCCCTGAGTCTGTGTACAGGTTTGCAACACCCGAAACAAGTATCTAAGCTAACTAAGCATCACCCAGGGTGGTTCTTACCATATTTTGCACAGGCTAGAAAAGTGCGCTCCCCTGCCATACTCCCCTGTCCTCTAGAGCTTTATGCTCAACCTTTCTAGTCATGTCTAGATTTGGACGGAGCACTGGAAGATGATGTAGCTGGAGCTGGTGACCTCTGGTGGAATGAGGGCAATGTCCAGCACTGGGAATCTGCTGGAACTACTCATAGCACCCCGTCATGGCCCTCTTGGCCTTTCTCTCCTTCTCCTTCATCTCCTCTACCTCTATATTTTGGCCATATATGATCAGTCGGGAGATATCTATATCACTAATCATTATGGCGGTCCTGCACTCCTCTACCAAGGAATTTACAACCCCATCACAAACCTGCTTATATGATCCCTTAGATCAGTCACCATCTCCGATGTATACTTGGTCGACCAGGTAACCTCCAAGTCATACTCCTAGTCAGTCCTGTTATTTTGCTTCAAGTTAACGAACTCGACTGCCTTCGCCTACCTCAACTATAGAGGAAAGAATCTTTGCAAGAAAGCAATAACCAACTCATCCCAACCAGCAGAAACCGCAGAAACTTCCTAGCTCTCCTACCACTACAGAACAATATATGAGAAACCCCTTCAGCTGTAAGAGGCTAAATCTACATTCTCCTCTCCAGTCACCCTCATAATTTGGGTGATTTTTTGACATCCTCTATGAACTCATGTGGGTCCTCATCCACCTTCGACTCAAGAAACTCAGGTGGGTTCATCTTGAAAAATTCTCGCACTCTGGCCACCGCTACATTCCCATTTTGATTAACATGGGCCACTGCCGGCTAGTTGACCTAGGCTATCATAGCTTGAGACAACATCTGAAAAGCAACCCTGAACTCGTCATGTGTAACCTACTCGAGCAAAGGATCCATAGGTGCTGGTGGGGCTGGCTGAGGCCCATCTCCATGGCCATTTCTGTTGCTATTTCTTCTTCCACTGACTCAGTTTGGAGGCATATTTCTGCAAATGCATACAACACGAGTTAGAGTAATATATAGATGTACTCCTGCGCACAACATAGATCATGAAAGAAAGGAACTTTCCTAAAATGTCTCATAGCTTCTTCCGCATAAATGTAGTGCACTACACACCCATGAAAAAGACTTTACTTAAGGCAGCTTTCTAGTCAACAAAGAAGTTAAGTATTCTTCATTAACCCCCAAAAGAAGAAACTGCAACTGTTTTTGAGGTGATCGACGTTTCTCACAAAAAAAAGAAACCTTCTAGCTCATCGGGTAACACCCTAGGACACACCTAAACTTTTAATATGATACTTGATGTGTGGTGAGTTTACAGCACTTTTGACACATAAAATTGAGAAAATAGAATGGACTTAGGTATTTTTATATGTATATGAGGTGTTTTTACTTTGGTTTCAGGGAAAATAAGTGTTGGAGAAAAAATGTGCAAAAGATGCAGAAAAGTGCAGAAAAGTGCAGAAAATCAGCCAAGTACTGATCTCAGTATGAACCGTACCAAGATTGTATGAGTCGTACTGAGACTCGTGGAAAATATTAGAAGGCTGGATCAATGCAATGTAAAAGTATGACTCTTAGTATGAGTCATACCCAGATGGTACGAGCCGCAACTTGAGTCGTAGAATACTCCAGAGAAAATTTGCACAAGAAGTCTCCTGGTATGGGTAGCACCTACCGAGCGTAGAATCTACCTAAGACCCGTACCAGGAGTAATGGGGAGCTTCAGTGCTTCTTAAAGGCTTGGCAGAACTCAAGATGCAACAAGTAGTCACGAGTCATAGGAGCAAGGTACGAGGGGTACCACAACACTCATAAAAAACTTCAGAAGATGTCAAAGTTCTTAGAGCCAAGCCATGAATGGATTGTACGACTTGTAGGATCATGGTAGGAGTTGTAGCAGCTGCCAACACTTAGCCAATTCTACAATAGCCAAGGAATGTATGAAAGCAAGGCATGACCTATACAATCTTGTTATGGATTGTATGACGAGTCGTAGAACGTGTCGGCACCAGATTTGGATATTTCCCTGTTAGTTTAGGAAAATGTTTTTATTATCTGTATAAATTCCTTATATGTTTCTTTTAGTAGGATAACGTCAGAATACATTGAGAGAAGCTCCATAAATTGTTTGTGAATTATTATCAAGTTTGTCAGCAATATTAGAGAGAAATTCTTGAGATCAAAACTTGGTTTTCTCAAATTCTTCTTGATTTTGTTCATCAATATTTAAAGAAGGTTTTCTCCCAATTATTATTGTAAATATTCAATTATGTGTTTATCTATGAATACTAATCACAATCTTACAATCATGAGGCGTTAAGACCTCCACAACAAGGGTTGTGGGAACCATTATGTATTAACAAAGTAGGGTTATACAAAGTGATTCGAAATCAATGCTAAACGCTTATATTGTATTCTCTTCATCTTTAAACGTTTCTTTATGATACACAACATTAGGACTTTCCTGAATTCCTTACTTGCTTGAACCTACAGAATTAGAGATTAGGAAAAGAGAATTACAACAAAGACTTGATTTTTATGATTATTGTATAACTTGAGTTGCGGTCGCAGGAAATTTTATTTCGAACATATTAATAATGGTTAGTTTGAAATTGCTCATGAGACCTAAACTGGTGATTGAGTTTAGTCATCTAATAGGGACGAATAGGTCATTTGGATGAACCCTGGTTATCAGTTCTACAAGTAAGCATTGGGATTGACCACGTGTGTATACCCGAAGTAGTTATGAACCCATGGGGAACACTTACCCTAGTTATTTTCAAATCTTGATAACAACCACAATTGCAATCTTTTTTTCCTATTGTTTTTCTATAAACCCCCAATTTGGAGATAACTCACCAACAAGTTTAAGTACCAGCATTAGTCTAGTTCTTACCTTATTCCCTATGGAGTCAACCCCAACCTCTTTATTGGGTTCTTTATTGACAATGTTCGCTTCATACTTTATTAGGAAGTGTGAGTTTGAGCGTTATCAAAAAGTGGCACCGCTGCCGGGGAATGCAACTAAGATTAGATTAATCACTTGTATTTATCTTTTGGTTGTTATTTCCTTAATTATGTTTTCTTTTTGTTTTTGGAAACCCATGGGTTGTCTCTTGGTGAATTCCAAGTACTCGACGGAGTGGAAACTCCCTGATTCCTTTGGATCTCAAAATTGAAAGAATACTGCGTAGAATGGAGAACAAAGAGCAGAGAGATGCCCGTCTTGCTGAAGATGCTAGGCAAGATGCACTTCAAGAAGCCGATGATACTCGAGATAAGGTTGGCAACGCTAGATTCCATGGAAGGGGCAACGGAGGCCAGAGATGTGGTACACATTTCTTTGATGAGGATGACTCGAACATTGATGAAGTTGGGTGAACCGGAGCTATTGTACCACCACCTTTGCCTACTGGGGCAATGTTTGACATCACTAGCACCATGATTCAATTGTTGAACATGAAGGGGATGTTTAGTGGTCACGCAACTGATGATGTCAACCTGCACTTAATGAACTTCCTGGAGTCATCCAGGATGCAATAAGGCTAAGACTCTCCCCACTCTCTCTATCTGGGGAAGCCACTTAATGGTTATCAGAGTTCCTCAATGACTCCATTACAAATTGGAGGGAGCTCAAAAAAGATTTTCTAGAGAGATTCTTTCCACCCTCCAGGATGCTGCATCTTAAGGATGAAATATATAATTTTCGACAATTGAAGACAGAGGCAATTCATGAAACCTGATTGATATTCAACAAGAAGATGACCAAGTGCCCAAACCACACAATTCCTAATGATAGCTTGTCGAAGATTTTCTATAGATCATTGAACAATAGTACTAAAGTTGTAGCAGACACAATGGCAGGAGGAGCACTGATAAGTCACACCTAGGAGCAAGCTACCACTATTCTAGAAAGAGTGACAAAAACGAACAGGGCATGGCACACTCGGGAAGCGGAAGTAGCTGCTGGTACATATGTTGTTGGTTTGACTATACACCAACAAAGGAAGGAGGAGGAATGTGAAAAAAATTTTGCCCATATGTGCACATCATTGGACTTGCTAATGAAGCATATCATGTGCGCTAGAGCAAAAAAAGTTAATGTAGTGGGGACATAGGGACAGGAACCAGGGGCAGAGCCTTCAGATTCCAAGGAGGAGGCAAACTTCTTGGACAACTAGGTGGTGAGTTTACGAACCAACACCTAATGGTCTGGAAAAGATAATTGGCACCAAGGTTTTGGAAACCAAGGTCGGAACCAATACAGAGACAACTACAACCGAAATGGCTATAGAGACAAAAGTCGAGGTAGTGAGAGAGAGGGAGAATGGAGAAGAAATGATGGTTACCACATGACCGAGCAGGATTGTACGTGCCTCCTAATGAAAGTGAGGGGGAGGAGGGACATTCAATGTTAGAGAGCATGATGGCTGAGAAGCTCAAGAAGATAAGATCCACAGATGAGCAGCTGAAAAATATTTATGGAGATATATCTAGCATGGGTCAGGGAGTTAAGTCTCATACCACTGCCACCAAGTCGATTGAACAACAGCTGGGTCAACTGTCAGCATCCATGAACCCTTAGCAAAAGGGTACACCACCTAGCAACACATTTCAAAATCCGAAGAATGATGGTCACTGCATGGTTGTGATTACTAGGAGTGGAATGACCACAGTTATCCCTCTCTGCTGGTTGTAGTTGAGCTTTAAAGGAAGAAAGAGAGCATAATTGATGATGAGGAATAGGTTGTTGAGTATGAGCATGAGGAAGATGTTGAGTTGACTAAGGCTCCAGTCGTTGAGAAATATCTTGAAGCTGAAAAAGGAGTGAAACAAGGGTCCACACAGATCTATAAGGCTATCCCACGACCATCACCACCGTTCCCTCAAAAAATGAAGAAGAAGGTGAAAAATGGTAAGTTTTAGAAATTCCTGTCAATGCTAAAACAATTATCTGTAAACATACCATTGGTCGAGGCATTAGGCGAGATGTCGGGATATGCAAAGTTTATGAAGGACCTTGTTATTAAGAAACGGAGCATGAGCTATGAGCCCATGGATAATGTGCATTATTTTAGCGCCATAGTCTCTTGTGTCCTTTCCTAGAAAATAGAGGATCCAGGTGCCTTTACCATTTCATGTACTATTGGTGGTGTTGAGTTCGCAAAGTCACTCTACAACTTGGGAGAAAGCATCAATCTGATGCCATTAGTTGTGTTTAAGAAGCTGGGCTTGGGAGGCCCCACACCGACTACTATGCGGTTACTGATGGCCGACCGAACTTTGAAAAAACTTGTTGGGATCCTGTTTGATGTGCTTGTTAAGGTGGATAGATTCATATTCCCAGCGGACTTTGTGATCCTTGATTGCGAGGTTGACTTTGAGGTCCCCATCATTTTGGGGTGACCATTACTTGCAACTGGGAGGGCTTTAGTAGATGTGGAGGCTAGCTAGCTGAAATTCAGACTCAATAAAGAGGAGGTCACCTTCAATTTCTGCCGGTCAATGAAGCAACCAAAGGAGTATAGAGTGGTTTCAGCAATCTAGGATGAGTTTGAGTTTGTTGAAAAAGTCTGAGTAGTCAAGAGACTTGCGTCGTGCCGACGATATTAAATCAGGTGCTTTTTGGGAGGCAACCCATGAGGTGGTTTGGTGCATTTTGAGTAACTGAACCACCTACGTCATGCCAAAATGTTAAATCAAGCGCTTCTTGGGAGGAAAACCAAGTTCATTAACTTATGTATACTCAGTGTGGAGGTGAAATTAAAACAGGCTGTAGAAAAATTGCCTAACGGATTGGTGCTACAAGCCTTAGTACGAAATGTAAGAGGATTGTATGGGCCGTAGTACAAGTCTTGGTGAGAAATAGAGATATATCCTAGTGCATAAGTTCATAGTACGGTTGGTCCTATTATTTGTAACTCCATTGTACGAGTCATAGTTCTCACCATGACTATGAACTATTCAAACTATGGACCTCCAATTCAGAGTGACCTATGAGTCGTGGTATAGTTCGTACCTTCATGGTATGAATCGTATAATGTACTCGTAGGTCCACAGATAAGTTTCTTAAAAACTCTGCCACTAGTCCTATGGATGATTCGTAGGTCCTTCCTACAACTCGTGGTACGAGTCGTGACAGGCCAAATTCCTTAAAACAACCCTACTCGGCCTAGATTTTTTAAAATCTACTCTAAAACTATTTAAACATCAAAATTGTTGGACCCTTCTCCCACACACTAAAACATGAACTCACGAACACTCCAACGATTTCCCTCACACCGGTAACTCAAGAACAAAATCAATTGATCAAGAATTTTGCTCGATTAAGACTTCAAAAATCGGTTCCAAACCCTAGTCTCTAACACGCACGAAGTGAGCAAGATTTTGCAACATTGAAGTAAGTAATTATGCTTTGAATCGGTTAAAGAGAACTTTGCGTTTGTGCAAACTTGTTTAATAACTGGGAGTCCTCAAAAAGCATGAAAATATAGGAGGATAATTATCAGTGATGTGCAAAATAAATGTGTTGACTGGGTAAGATTTGAACATGTTAAAATTTTAATTTTAACTACTATAAATTGAGTTATAGGTTGTGAATAAAAATGGGAGGAATGGGTAGTTATAAAAACATGAAAAATGCATGCCTAGACGTGGGGAATTCTGAGTACCCAACATAAAATTGAATTCACCTACAAATTGACAAAAAAAGAAGGCAAGTACAAGCTTCACAAGCCCTCCTACGACTTGTGGTTTCACACTATGACTCGTAGGATGGCTCATTGGAACTGTCCCAAGGTAAATGTATAACAAGTGAGTGGTACGAAACCTAGTATAGCTTATAGTATCCTACTACGAGTCGTACTTGGTAATCATACCAAGATTCTTAAAAGGGCCAAGTTAAAAAAGTGATAGTGTGATCCTTCCTACGAATCATGGAATCAACTTACGGGTCGTACCATGAGTCATGGAAAAATGCAGAACATAGGTTTCCAAGGGGTATCCTCATGTGACTCGTGGTGAAGACCGTACCTTCGTGGTACAAGTCGTACCTAAGAGTCGTGACTTTAACCAGAGACAGTACGAGTCTCAGTACTGATCGCACCTTCTAGGTAAGGCTCATAATGTAGACCTGTTAAAAATTACAGAGGATATTGTCTTTCTTCCTTTTTCTCAGATTTGGAAATCTAACCCTTTTTCTCCACAGGTATAATGACTCAGAAGAGGAAGGCAACCTAAGAATTTTCACAGAGGACATTGATAGATGAGACCTCTGAATCTGACCATCCTGGAAACACACCTAGTAGTTCTATGGAGGAGTACAGGGTCGATCCATCTGATATCGATGGGACTCGAACCACTAGGGAAAAATCTAAAGCTCAGGTCAAGGTGGCCACTGCCACATCTGTTGGTGCTCTCTAGTGTGAGGAGGGGGCTGAGGAAAGAGTCCAAGAGTCCGGTAGTGGGTCTAATGATGATGAGGGATTCTAGAAGGCCCAATCCGACGTTGGAGAGAGTGAGTCCGTACCCGAGGATAAGGCAGCCAACACTGAGCAATAGCAGACTCTGCCTAGGGAGAATCGTACCATTTGACAGAGAATACCAGGTGCACAAGAGATCTATGAACAGGGTCTTTCTCTCACCACCAAGAAAAAACCCATGTGGAGGATCCAAGAAGAGTCATGGATCCTCACCAATGCATTGAATAAGGTGGAGGAGATAAAGCTGATATTCAGCTAGAACCCAGATCGATACATTTCAGAGATCGTCTAGAGTTCTATGAAAATTATTTGGTGAACATGGAGCAAAATGCAAAGGAAGGGTAGAAAGTCAAAGACCAGCCCAAGTTTCAGAGCATCATGCTATGAGGCTACACTGTTGATATATCCGAGCATACAATTGCTTGGGTATTATATGGGCCTTAGTTTATTCCACCCCACACTACAACAGAGTTTGACTACCGGTGGATGCCATGAAGAAAATCAATAAGTTAGGCCTTGAGGAGTGGAAGATCCAGATTAAATGGCTATCTGGGGTCATCACTGAGGATAAGGAGGAGGCAGAAAGGGTAACTAGCGGAAAACAGGTCACAAAGAACTCATTGAATTTCATTGCAAAATCTTGTTGGCTGCTAGTACGCCATAGGTTGGCACCGATAGTGAATGCAAGTACCTTCAGTGCAGATATATAAACATTTGTGGCATGTATCATGTAATGGTACGCCATCAACATTTCGAGGGTCATTGCGGAGGAGACACGTGATCGGGCTATGGGATTTGACGTAGCCCGCATCGAGTGCCAATAATTTGATGACTCTTTTTCACATCGAGCGCGTCCGCAAGTGTACGGGTCGTGCAAGTAATATAGTGGCTCT
>JACEIK010001607.1:211500-222982 GCA_018107945.1 Datura stramonium | reverse complement strand
CTTAGAGACACTCATAGGTGCACTGGCTAAAAACTTACTAGGGCTGGTAAGGTGGGACATAAAGAATCGTTACTAGGGAGCACGACTCTTTTCCCCTACCCGTCAAGTACACTGATCCTCTAATGAAATTCTCAACCCAGGCCCGACCATGAGTGACTCAATGGGTCATGGTCAGTGACCACTACTCGTGAAGTCTCTCATTGGGTGCACTACCTCCCTTCTCAAAAACCTCAAACCTCCTTCTCATGGCTCACCTAACGATTCATGAGGTCCCTTAACGACTCGTTAGGTGGGTCGTCCTGTAGCTTTTCTACAGCTTTTCCAGATTTAAGTCCTGGAATTAGATTTTAAGTTTTCGGGGCATTACAATATCTCCCCCTTGTAAACATTCTTCCTCGAATGTTAGAAAACACACAGGAAGCATAAAATAGCAATCAAGATTTCCAAATACTGCTCATTTTACTCCAAAACTATCGGAATGACTACCTCCGCTTCAAAATACATAACTGATCTGAAATTACTTTTCATACATACATTCAAAAACATAAAAGAGACTTGAACATCTGAACTGAGTTTTGAAAACTAAATTGAGTTCTAGTGTGAAAACTAATATCTCAAGTTGTATTAGAGCTTGTAGGGAACAATTGCGGGTATTTGGCCATCATATTTGCTTTGGCTTCCCATGTAGCTCCCTCAACCTGTTGATTTCTCCATAGGCCTTGACTGAAGCTATTTCCTTATTCCTCAACTTACAAACCAGATGGTCCAGGATCTGGACTGGTACCTCCTTATATGAGAGACTATCCTTTATTCCCATGCTGTCTAATGGCACAACTGAGGTTGGATCTCCGATGCACTTCTTCAAAAGTGACATGGAAAACTGGGTGCACAACTGCTAGTTCTGAAGGTAACTCTAGCTCATAGGATACATTGTCGATACATCTCAAAATTCTATAAGGTCCCATATATCTCGGACTGAGCTTTCCTTTCTTACCAAACCTCATCACTCCTTTCATGGGCGAAATATTCCGGTAAAACTAGTCATCAACTGCAAACTCCAACTCTCTTCTTCGCACATCGGCATAAGATTTCTGGCAGCTCTGAGCTATTTTCAACCTTTATTAGATGAGCTAAACTTTCTGCATTACCTCGTGAACCGAGTTTGTCCTTATAAAGGTAGCTTCTCCAACCTCGAACCACCTTATAGGGGATCTACACATTCTCCCATATAATTCTTCAAATGGGGCTATCTGAATGCTAGAGTTGTAGTTATTGTTGTACGCAAACTCGATAAGAGGCACATGGTCATCCCAGTTACCCTTGAAATCGATCGCACACGCTCTTAGCATATCTTCTAGGGCCTGAATAGTCCGCTCAGCTTGCCTATCGGTCGGCGGGTGAAAAGCTGTGCTGAGCATGACCTAAGTACCTAGTCCCTTCTGAAAGGACTTATAAAAGTGTGAGGTGAACTGCGTTCCCCTGTCTGAAATGGCAGCCAAGGGCACCCCATGGAGTCTCACTAACTCTCGGATGTAAAGTTTGGCATAGTCCTCAGTTGAGTGTGTGGTTTTGATTGGGGGGAAGTCAGCTGACTTAGTAATTCGATCTACTACCACCTAGATTAAGTGATGCTGTTGACGAGTCCGGGGTAGACCTGTAATGAAGTCCATATTTTACTTCTTCCCACATCCATGTGGGCATACTGATATCTTGATCATGCCTCCGGGACTCTGGTGTTCTACCTTTACTTGCTGGCAGTTCGGGCACTGTGCTACAAATTTAGCGATAACTCTTTTCATGTCGTTCCATAAGTAAATATCCCCTAAATCACGGTACATTTTAGTAGCACCAAGATGAATAAAGTACCTTGAGCTGTATGCCTCAGCCAATATCTGTTAGCTCAACTCACCAACATCTGGTTCATACAACCTTCCTTGGTAACAGAGCATCCCATCTCCCCCTTGGGAGAAAGCTTCTATTTCTTTTTTGAGGACTGCTCCCTTAAGCTTAAGTAAGATGAGATCCTCATCCTATCTAGATTTGACTTCAACTACCAAGGATGAGTCTAACTCGCTTTGCATTACCACACAACCTTCATCTAAATCCACTAACTGCACCCTAAACCGGGCTAGTTTGTGAACTTCTTTCGTTAACTCCCTCTTGCCTTCCTCGATGTGAGCCACACTTCCCATAGACCGTCTACTTAGGGCGTCAGCCACCATATTGGCCTTACCCGGGTGATACAGCACACTCATGTCATAGTCCTTTAGCAGCTCCAACCACTGTCTCTGACGCAGGTTTAGGTCCTTCTGGCTATTCACATACTGAAGGCTCTTGTGATCTGTGAACACATCCACGCGAGCCGCATAAAGGTAATGTCCCATATTTTTAGCACGAATACCACCACTGCTAGCTCCAAGCTATGAGTTGGATTATTCTTCTCATGAACTTTGAGTTGTCTGGAGGCATAGGCTATCACTATACCCCGCTGCATTAGAACGCAACCGAGTCCAACTACGGAAGCATCACAATAAACAACCAACCCATTTGATCCTTCCAGCAAGGTTAACACTGGAGCAATAGTGAGTCGAGTCTTCAACTCCTGAAAACTCTTCTCACACTCATCTGACCACTGAAATTTCAATTTCTTCTGAGTTAGCTTAGTCCTAGGAGATTCTATAGAGGAGGAACCTTCCATAAACTGTCGGTAATAACCCTCTAAGCCCAAGAAACTCCTGATTTCAGTAGGACAGGTAGGTTTAGGCAAACCTTTTACGGCTGCTATCTTGTGAGGATGTACTTGTATTCCTTCACCTGAGACCATATTACCTAAGAAGGTCACGGACATTAACCAAAATTCGCACTTGTTGAACTTGGCGAACAACTAGCGGTCCCTGAGTGTCTGCAATGCTAATCTCAGGTGACTTGCATGCTCTTCCTCATTACTGGAGTATACTAGAATGGCGTCGATAAATACAATGATGAACATATCCAGGTACTACTTGAAGACCCTATTAATCAAGTCCATGAAGGCTGTTGGTGCGTTTGTTAGCCCGAAGGACATCACCACAAACTCGTAGTGACCATACTGAGTTCTGAATGCTCTTTTCAGTTTGTCACATTCCCTGACCTTGAGCTGATAATACCCTAACCTGAGATCGATCTTGGAGAAAAAACTGTCTCCTTGATGTTGGTCGAACAGATCGTCAATTCTAGGTAGAGGGAACTTGTTCTTAACTGTGGCATTGTTCAGCTGACGGTAATCTATGCACATTCTGAGGGTACCATCTTTCTTACGCACGAAGAGAACTGGAGCACCCCAGGGAGAGATGCTGGGTCTGATAAAACCCTTGTCAAGAAGGTCTTTTAGATGCTCCTTCAACTCCTTAAGCTCAGCCAAAGCCATTTTGTAAGGAGGGATGGAGATAGGCTGAGTATATGGGAGGAGATCTATTCCGAAGTCTATTTCCCGTTCGAAGGGAACTCCGAGAAGATCCTCAGGAAAAACATCTGGGAACTCACTAACCACTTGAACTGATTGGATAGTTGGGGTCTCAGAGCTAGAATCCTTGACGAGCTAGATGGTATATACACCCCTTGGAGATGAGTTTTTCGGCTTTAAGGTAGGAAATAAACCTACCCTTAGGCGTTGAACTACTACCCTTCCATTCTAACACTGGCTCATTAGGAAACTAAAATTTTACAACTCTAGTTCTGAAATCGACTGAGGCATAGCAGGAGTGTAACCAATCCATGCCGAGAATAAGGTCAAAGTCGACCATGTCTAACTCTACAAGATCAGCTGGAATAACTTTACTAAGGAATGAGACTGGGCAGTTTCTATACACCCTGCTGGCTCTAACTGACTCGCCAACTGGGGTGGGGACTGAAAATAGTTCTAGGAGGACCTCTAGACTGATGTTGAACTGGACTGCTATATAGGGAGTCCCGAATGAAAGAATGGCTCCTAGATATATGAGGGCATACACGTCTAGATAGAAGAGACGTAACATACCAGTAACTACGTCAGGTGAGCTTTCCTGATCCTGACGGGAAGATAGAGCATAGAAGCGATTCCATTTGTACCTGATGTGTTGGCCTGATGAACTGATCAGCCTGCTAGAGCTGATGAGGTGATACATTGTGATCTCCCTCTCCCTGCTAACGGGCACTCCTTAAGCTGGTGTCAAAGCTGTCCACACCAAAAACAGCCCTCTCGTCCCTGAAGGCATTCTCCTGGGTTATTCCTACCACACTTGGGCAAGCTAGATACTTGTTCCCGGTACCGTGGGCTTGAGACTGAGTACCAGATGACCCACCCCTCCAATCTTGGCGGGATCGAAAGGTTGGGGCGCTGGCTGAGCTAGGTGCTGGGGCTCTCTGCTGCTGTTAGTGCTGCTCTATTGCAATGGGAGATTTCAGCCGCTAGACCTTTAATGGCCAAAATCTGAATGGCCATTCCTTTCTTGTTTGTTCTTACGCTCCATATCCTTCAGCTTTTCAGCCTCAATCTGCTGGGAATAGACAATGAGGCTTGAGAGGCCATATCTTTAATCAACATTGTTGTCCTACACTCCTTGAGGACCAGATTTGATACCCCATTCACAAACTTCAACATGTGAGCCCTTGGCTCGGCTACCATCTATGGAGCATACTTTGATAGCCTAGTAAAATCCAGAGCATACTCCTCCACGGTCCTATTTCCCTGTCGCAAGTTCATAAACTCCGCCATCTTTGCCTCCCTCAGCTCCCGAGGGAAACACATGTCTAAGAAAGTCGTGTGGAATTCTTCCCACTCCACTGGTCCTGCTCCTTCTAGCCGCCCCTCTTTCCATTGGTCATGCCAGACCTGAGCTACCCCTTTTAACTGGTAGGCAGCTAGGTCAGCACTTTCAGAGGAGTTAACATCCATAATATGGGTGATCTTTCTGACCTCATCCACGAACTCGTAGGATCCTCCCCTACTTTGGATCCCTGAAAAGATGGAGGGTTCATACGGGTAAAGTCCCGAACCATTGCAGCTACTGCGAACCCGTTGGTGTTTATCGGTACCACCTACTGGTTCACCTGGTTTGTGACTGTTTGGGCCAGACGTTGAATGGCTACCCTGAATTTGGCGGTTGACACCGAATCATGTTTAGGAGCTATCAGGGCTGGTGGGGTAGGTCTGTTGGCATTACCGGCCCTTCTTCCCTTACCATGTCTAGGAGGCGTGGTTCACTGAAATGAAATAGAGCACGAGTTAGAAGGGTATCACTGGAATTGAACTTTACCGCACGATAAGGAGTATGAACAAAAGTGATTTTTCCTAATAACATCTCATAGCCTCCTCGTCATAAGTGTGGCACGCTTCTCACTCATAAAAAGGACTCTTCTCGATGAGGCTTTTAGACTTTTTCAGGATACTCTAAACCTAGTGCTCTGATACCAAGTTTGTCACACCACGAGTCTACACCCTGGACGGAACATCATACTTGGAGTCACAAGTAACCCCAAGTCAACCCTTGGTATATCATACACAGGTATTCTGAGTAAAACATGCATAGCAGAAGCTTTGAAATAATACATAATATCATTTATGAAAATTATAAACTGAACATAGAGATTTTAAATATTTGAGAATCTGAAATCAAGACTATTTCTGAAATCCATCTAACTGAGGAGTTGCTGGGACAAGCCCCCCGCTAACTCTAAGTATAACTTAAAATAGTAAAGAAAACTGAAATGAAGGAAATAAAGCCCTCAGAATATGAGGACTCACACTTCTGCTGCAGATAGAGAGATCCAGACGAAATCGACTAACGACACTGGGTTTGAGAACCTATGGTTGTATCATGAAACGATACATCATAAAAGTATGCGTTAGTACTTTGAATGTATTGAGTAAGTGAGAGAAGCATAATGATAAATATATAGATGACTGAACTGAAATGACATGCAATGACCAAATGATAAACTGAACTAAACTACTGATGTAAACTGAAATGGTCAAGATGACCCTGTCTGATGGTCAAAGACATGCCCTAAGTCTAAAATACTCAGTCTAAAAGACCGCACTGATATG
Organism: Datura stramonium; assembly: GCA_018107945.1. Classification (NCBI taxonomy): domain Eukaryota; kingdom Viridiplantae; phylum Streptophyta; class Magnoliopsida; order Solanales; family Solanaceae; genus Datura; species Datura stramonium. Next base: position 216,918 of record JACEIK010001607.1, on the reverse strand, counting down.
ATCTGAGCTGAACCAAACTGTAGAAACTGAGACTGAACTAAACTAACTAGTGGGAGAGTCTATAACCGACATATAACCACGTGAGCTAGACATAGAGTCCGATGTATACACCCCACCGGTAGGACGCAATATACCTTCCCAGGGTATAAAGGCATGGACTGTGAGAATCACTATCATAGAGGGGCCATGAGGCCAAGTAAATATAACCTACAGAGGCAACATAGTTCTGGAACCTGGGTGCGCTGGAACCCCGGCCCTTTCTATGCGAAATCCTACTCCCACTGGATAATTCTACCACGACTACTACTAAAAAATGGATAGCTCGATACTGGGGCCCAGGACTAAAACTTACTCAGGGATGCTGTTTAAGAGTTCCCTGAGCGTCTTGTAGGACTGTATTTGGAAAATGAGTTTGAAGACTAGTAAGAGCATCTAATCTGGAAACGTCGTAACCATCTACAAAACAAAATAATAACTAAACTGGGGTCCTAGGGCTGGTCAGAGCTATAAAACTAGAATGTCATGACCGTCTAATAGACCAAATAAATTATATTCTGAATCTGGTTCTGATAACTGAGAGGCACCACTGACACCTCGGGAAAAGACTGTAGTCAAACTGATCAGTTGATAATTTTTTGAATGATTTTGAAGAGATTCTACATTCTAACTGGACTAAACTAATAAGAAGCTAATAGAGAAGTCAACTCATTCCAACAACAAGGGAATTTCATAATATGACGAAATTTCAAGAATTTAAAGGGGTTTCATCCAACAAGGGTAAAATCATTCTCCTCAATGGAATAATTGCTCTGTCTCTCTCTCTCTCTCTCTCTCTCACACACACACACACACACACACACACATATATATAATAAGAATTTCTAGGATATTCATCCTAAACCATACTTTGCAAAATAGACGGAATTTAATATGCAATAATCTTTTCTCAAAAATTTAGGGCTATAAATCATCTTGGCAATAACAACAACTATTTACTTATCAATTGATGAAAATCATATGAGTAATAAACATGGATAATAACCCAATTGAAATTAACGAGAATCAATATTAAAATCTCTGCATATTCGAAAATCTCAGGGCTAAACTGATAGAGAAATTATGAGAAGATTTTGGGGGACACAAGGAAAGGACAATTCCCTTGATGAATTTTCACATACCTGACTAAAATCTCCCAAAGAAGGAGCTTGAACTGCTGCAATATATGAGAAGCCCTAGTCTAGCTTGAAGGGTTCTTGAGAGGAAAGCTTATGGTGATTTTCTAAAAACTGAGAGTGGAAATGAGGAATGAACCGTTTTTCCCTACTAAAAGGTCTAAAATTATTATTAAAATAACATAGTTTAAATCTTGGGAGAGTAGGAAATCGCTAAACTGCCTTAGAAAATCGCAGGGAAAAACTATCAGGTGCTCCTATCGTGTGACCTGACGGATCGTGGTGGTTGACCACAACTTGTGGTCACTCCTATCAGGTACACTGCCTGGGCTCCCCGATATGTCACCACGAGGAACCTAACGAGTCATGGTCACTGACCATGACTAGTGGACCACACTGTCACACTTTTGAATATTAAATGCTAAGCTTGGTAATGGGTCACCTAACGAGTCATTACCACTGACAATGACTCATTGTGACACTCGTTAGGTGCACTGGCTAAAAACTCACTAGGGCTGGTAACGGGGGACATAAAGAGTTGTTACTAGGGACCACGACTCATTGCCCCCACCAATCAAGTACACTAATCCTCTAATGAAATTCTCAACCCAGGCCTGACTATGAGTGACTCAACGGGTCATGGTAAATGACCACGAATCGTGAAATCCCTTGTTGGGTACACTGCCTCCCTTCTAAAAATCCTCAAACCTCCTTCTCACGGCTCACCTAACGAGTGGTGAGGTCACTAAAGTACTCGTTAGGTGGGTCATCTTGTAGCTTTTCTGCAACTTTTTCAGATTTCCAGATTTAAGTCCCAGAATTAAATTTTGAGTTTCCGGGGCATTATAACTTGATTTGGTACTATATTAGGAGCCGAAAAGAGCTGAGGGATGAAAAGGGAAAAAGAGGGTCTCTGAGGAAGTTGGAGATGAGACACTAAAGAATAAGAAAAACAAAGAACATAAAGAGCACAAGGGGGTAAGATTAGTGAGCCAGCAAACTTACGACAAGCATAGTAAGGAGCTACTTGAGAGAGCGAGAGGAGCGGGTAGCTTTATCACTGCCCATGCTGAGCTTGGGGTGGAAAGGACACTTCGGGCGAGCAACATTGAGCCCTAGTGATTCCAGAGGTCGTAGTGGTGACCGCTACAACTGAGTGGTTGACCATTCCCCCTTTGATACACCATTGAGTGCACCGGCTACCGCCAGTGCCATGAGTGCAGCGGCGGTTCCACCTCCGCAAGATGACAGGAGTGCTTAGTACTCCACAGTTATGTTCCCTTCCTTCTTTTTTATATTCTATGCTTCAGGGACGAAGCATGCTTTCAAAAGGGGAGGGGGTGTACTTGTATTTATTGGGATTTTTGGATTCATCCAAGGGTTTTTATTATCGTGTTTCTTTTTCCTCGGGCATGGTAACTAGTAGAACTGGCATGTTGAGGATAATTTTGTTTAATTAGAAAGTGTCTTAGGATTACTCAGCCAATAGAATGTGCAAGTTTTGAAGTTTTAAAAGAATTGATCCTGTTTAAAATAGCTTGATGGTTAGTTGTGTACTTGTTGATTGCAAAACATGATTTATGTGAACCTTTTTGTGTTATTTAGTGTATTAGCATGAGTAGTTATAGTTATCCATGTATGAACTGGATAGAAATAATGAATTCAAAACATGTACGATGTGTGAGTGAGGTCTATAACTAGTTCAATACTACATAAAGGATCTAGAACTTGCCCGATTGGTCTTTACATTGGTTTTAGGATGGTTGGTTAGAAAAGGATCATAGGCCATTTTTAGCCCATTTTAGCTTAAATTGCCTTATTAGAATAACATGATTCCCTTGATCCCGTTTTTGAGCCTTAAATGACTCATTTTTCTTTGATTAACCGATTAACCTTACCCATTTTTTATAACGAGCCTATTTTGTCCCTGGCCCCTCCTTGGACATTGTGACCTCAACCTAGGAAAAATGCGTAAGTTAAGGGTGTCTAGAGTAGGGGTGCATAGATCATAGGGAGGTTAAAAAGGAAAAGAAAAAAGAGGTTAAAAATGAGGTATGGTGTGACAAAAGAATAAAAAAGAGTTGAAAAAGAAAAGTTGAAAAAATATGAAAGAGCAAAATGAATGAAAAGTTGAAAACATACCACACCCATACATTTGAATAAAAATGGAGAAAAGAGATTAAAAAAATAAAAAAGTGAAAAGGGTGAAATAAGTGAAAAGTGGAGCCACGTGTATGTAGTGCCAAGGAGAATTTAGTCACTAAAAAGTCATTTACCACACGCAGCTTGAAATCCTACCTTACAAGCCTAATAAAGTCCTATAGAGATCCTAGCTTGACCATCGGAAGAGTCGAAGTAGAGAAAATAAGGGTAAGCCTATGGTATCTGATGTGCAGTATTTGAAACATCCTTGTGAGAGTGAGAGTCTTACTTGTTCAATCCCATGTTTCATATTTTCATATATCTATGAGTTGGGGACTTCATTTGTTCTTAAGGTACATGGTATGTGATTTATTTTGCCAGTTGTCCGTGTAAAAAGACTTGGTAATGACTTGATTCTCTGCTAATAACTAGATGACATATCTTTATCCCTGTTTATCATGATTTGTGGTTAATTGATATGCATATGCTTATTTTGTTTACCGGGAAAAGGGTCAAAAGTTGTTTGAGTTTATATTGCAAATATTGATTGATGTTGGCTGTAGCATCCTAGGTTTATTTTGTAGTTAAACGTCATTTTTAGCTTTTGTTTTCTTTGCCAAAGGACATTAAAAATTCTTAAGTTGAGGGTGTTGATGTGTTGTGAGTTTACAACACTTTTGACGTTTAAAACTGAGAAAATAGCATGGTCTTAGGTATGTTTATATGGATATGAGGTGTTTTTACTTTGGTTTTAGGTAAAATAGGTGTAGGAGCAAAACTGTGAAGAAGATGCAGAAAAGTGCAGAAAAATTAGCCAAGTACTAATCTCAGCACGAGCCGTACCTAGATTATACAAGCTGATTGAGACTCGTGGAAAAGCTCAGAAGGGTCAATCAATGCAAAGGAGAAGTACGAATCTCAGTATAAGTCGTACCAAGATGGTGTGAGCTGTAACTGGAGTCGTAGAATACTTTAGATAAAATTTGCACAAGAAGTCTCCTGATATGGGTAACACCTACGGAGCGTAGCATCTACCTACGACCCATACCAGGAGTCATGGGGAGCTTCAGTGATTCTTAAATACATGGAAGAACTCAAGATGCCACAAGCAATCATGAGTCATAGGAGCAAGGTACGAGGCATACCACAACACTCGTAGAAAACTTTAGAAGATATGAAAGTTCTTAGTGCCAAGCCACGAATGGAATGTACGACTCGTAGGATCATGGTACAAGTCGTACCACCAGTCAAAACTTAGCGAATTCTACACCAGCCAATGAATGTACGAGAGAAAGGCACGACCCGTACAATCCTGTTACGGGTCAAATGACAAGTCGTAGGACGTGTCAGCGCCAAATTTGGATATTTCCCTTTTATCTTAGGAAAAGGATCTTATTGTCTGTATAAATATCTTTTATGTCTCTTTTAGTAGGAGAACATCAGAATACATTGAGAGAAGCTTCATAATTAATTGTTTGTGAATTATTATCAAGTTTGTAAATAATATTGGAGAGCAATTCTTGAGATCAAAACTTGGTTTTCTCAAATTGTTCTTGATTTTTTTCATCAATATTCAAAGTAGGTTTTCTCCCAATTATTATTGTAAATATTCAATTATGTGTTTGTCTATGAATACTAATCACAATCTTACAATCATGAGGCGTTAAGACCTCCACAACTAGGGTTGTGGGAACCATGGTGGATTAATGAACTAAGGTTACACAAAGTGATTCGAAATCAATGCTCAATGCTTGTATGTATTCTCTTCATCTTTAAACATTTCTTAATGATGCACAATGTAAGGACTTGCCTGAATTCTTTATATGCTTGAACATAGAGAACTAGAGATTAGGAAAAGACAATTACAACAAAACCTTGATTTTTATGATCATTGTTTGACTTGAGTTCCTGTCTCAGGAAAGTTCATTTGGAATATATTGATAATGGTTAGTTTGAAATTGCTCATGAGACCTGACCCGGTGATTGAGTATAGTAATCTAATAGGGACGAACCAGTCATTTGGTCGAACCCTAGTTATCAATTCTACAAGTAAGCATTGGGATTGATCACACATGTATACCCGAAGTAGTTATGAACCCATGGG
>JACEIK010001607.1:196332-211414 GCA_018107945.1 Datura stramonium | reverse complement strand
GGAGATAACTCACCAACAAGTTGAAGTTTCGGTATTAGTCTAGTTCTTACCTTATTCCCTGTGGGTTCGACCCCAACCTCTTTGTTCAGTTCTTTATTTATAATATCCACTTCATACTTTGTCAGGAAGTGTGAGTTTGAGCGCTATCAATACCATGTTTGTCATGACCCGAGCTGGGACTCTAAATTGAGACACGGACCTAGAATCACAAATGGCTCTAAGCTAATCCCTGACATGTGTATAACGACTCAAGATCATGAACTAAAGCGGATTTTAAATCATAATCATGGATAAACGGAATTCTATAAAACATATAGCATATGTATGAGTGACAAATCCATAATCCTGAGTCATCTACTACATGTTAGTCTGAAAAGCCTCTAGTCGTAAGATGAGCTGATGGAACAGCACCCTAACTAGCTAGCTAAAGTCTGAAACTAAAATAAGACATGATAATATAAGTTGATAAACCTTCTCCGATGATGAGGACTTATTAATATTGTGAACTGAGCTGGTCTGAGCAGGGAAAACTAATGTCGGGACTGAGAAGGATCACTCGAACCTATATCACGAGATGATATAGCATGGAATATGCGTTCAATACTTTGAATGTAAAAATATGCTAGTAAAATGATAGTTTGAAATAAAAAACGTAAATCAAGATAGAACATGAGAGTAGGTACAACATGCTAAAAGCCATATTCTTGAAGTATTCATATTGATGAGATGTTTGTCATAAGCTGGACATAATGCCCAAGGTTTATAAAATGGATATTATATAGCGAATCATGCTTGAAATCAAAAGTGAAAACTAATAAACTGATCAATAGGTCAAATATACTATAAAACATAATATCATAATTCATAAAGATAATTAACTGAAAACATGAGGAATAGTGAGAGATTCTTATAACCGATATACCCCACGATAGCATACATGGAACATGACCTGTAAAACCGTAGTCGAGAGGTTGTTCATACCTTGTTAAGGCTAGAACTATTAAAGATCCATGAAATCACTCATGGGTGGCCCATATAGCCACGGGAGACAGTCTTGTGGAGGACCCCATCATGGCTTCATCGGCATGTAGTTTTGAGACCATGATGCGCTGGAACCCTAGTCTACTCAATGTTAAATACTACTCCTAAAAAACATATAATACTCATATAATCATGAAAATACTTGTAGTACATAGGCTAGTTGAGATCACGAGATTCATAAACATGTTTGAGATATGTGAACTAGCTATAAATAGGCCCATGAGTTTACCATGATCATAAACTTGATATTTATAAAAGCCGTGCATACTTGATGTAATTATGATACACTAAACTTCATAAATTCGTGAAAGGTTCTTGTGGAAATCATGCATTATGATCATAAAACATATTTTAATTCATCATACTTTAAATCATGGACTGATAAGCTTAAATTTAAATAAATCATAAATAATAAGGCATAAACTTCATAGAGATGAAATCAATGAATTCATGAGTAAATTGAGAGTAAAACTTTCTCTAATAGCCATAAAACATCATCTGAAACATGAAAGTATTAAACCTATAGAGATATCATGGAGAATTTCATGAAGATTGGGTAAAACCCTAGAATAGCAACTTAACATGATTAACGTCTTAAAATCATAGATTTGGGATGAAATTAGGAATGAGGGTGGAAAAATCCCCCTATTCATAACTCTATATACATGGGCTTGATGACTTTGTAACTTGACTTTAAGACACAAGAGGATTTGGGAAAAAGGTGATGAAGAACCCTAAGTTGCCTTGAGTGGATTTGGTCTTCAATTTGGAGTGCTAGGAGTTGAATGAGGGTCTAAGATGATTAAAAAAACACCCTTTAAAAGGAAAAAAATGACTCAATTTAGGAGTTAGGAACTTAGGAATTATGAAAACACCCTTAATGATACGACATAAATTTACTCACTGCTAGACCAAACGATTTACGCCACGATCCGTCCGGTTAAGTAATGATTTGTTTTATGACCAGTTTCCACTGGAGCCAAAACTCATTTTTTCATATTTTCTCACTCAACGAGTCACTTAATGGGTCGTTAGGGGACTTAACAACTCATCCTCAATTCGTGAAGTATCCTAGAAATCAACATTTTCTCTGCCACCGCACACTTAACGGGTCACACCACGAACCATTGGGTCACTTAAAGAGTCACCCCATGACTTATTATGTGACCAATTGTTGGTTTTTCTGTTTTCTTCATTTTAGTCCTTGTGTATGATATTAGGGACTTTTGGGTTGTTACAAAAGCCCCAAGAATTTCAAGCTCTAGCAAGGGAATCTCCATTACCAGGTATGTGACTTAAACAAGAATTTTCTTTCAACCTTGTGTCCCAAATTATTTCAAAAATCCTAGTAATATAGTTTCTCTACAAATTCATGAATTAGGGTTTTCATTCCATATTAAATTCCCTCATCTTGTCCCTATGATTTAAGGTTTCCATGACTAAAATTATACAATATTCATAATCTAAATGTCAGCATGATATTCATAGAAATTTCTTCATGAGCTAGTAATATTTTGAAAATAGCATGATCTTTCGACATACACATGATTTTCATGATTTACGAAATTATGCTTTACTATTCTATCAGTATTTTCAGTATAGTCAGTTTTATCAATATTATCAATTATTAGATTTGTTGGACTAACAGGGCACTTTTAGATAAAGTAGTTTTGAGTCAGTCTTAGGACATCAGTTTTTCAGCTACCAGTATATTATCAGTAAATAGTCACTAGATTATTAGTTTAAAGTAGTACTTAGCACCGAGTAGGCCGGGGTTCAACATATCCATATCTCACAACTACAGGCCATCATAGGTTATTATCCCGAATATGCCTCAGTTAGTGATCATACAGCCATGCCTTATACCCCAGCAAGGTATATTGGGTCCTATTGATAGGGCATATAAATTCGACGCCATGTTTAGCTCAAGTGGTTATATATCGGTTAACAAACTCTCCATAGTGCAGTTATAATTTCTAGTTACAATCACAGTTTCAATTCAGTGCATGTACATGACCCTAAAACTAGTTTTACTTGTACTTTTAGTATTTTTAGATTTTCATGTTATAATCAGTATTTATGTATTTTAGATAGGGTCATTGTGCTTCAGTTTGGTTATGCATTCATGTTTTATTACCTCAGTTTAGTATTTTCAAATATTATATCATGTTTTATTACCTCAGTTGTGTATCTCACATACTAAGTACATTCAAAGTACTAACTGCATAATCTTTATGTTATATCATTTGATGATATAGATTCAGGTACTCAGGCACAACATCACAATAAGACTCGCTCTAGCATATTCTAGCAGCTGCTATTAGTGAATTCTCATCTTCCGAGGTCTGGAGCTATTTTATTTATTTTGGTCATCTTGTTTTAGTTATAGATTTTGGAGTTAGCTGGGGGCTTATACAAATAGCTCATCAATAGTAGAGGTTTAGACAGAGTATTAGAATTTCAAATCATGGCTCATTATTTATCTAGCTATATCAATATACAGTCTATTTAAATATTTACTTATGTAATGTTATATAAACTTTTTATTTTTCGCACAATTTTATATGTAAATCAAATAATGTTTGTATATGCTATGTCACAGATTAGATTGGGGTCACTTGTGGCTCTAGGTTCTTGTAATATCCAGGGTATAGGATCAAGTCGTGACATGACCTTTACCTATTGACAATTTGGGCATCTAGCCAAAAAGTCTGCAATGTCTCTCTTCATATCATTTCACCAAATAAACTTCCCTCAAGACATGGTATATTTTAGTGTAACCTGCGTGAATAGAATACCTAGAGTTTTGTGCCTTTTCTATGATTTTGTCATTGATATCATCTACATATGGAACACATTACCTTCCTTGATACCTCAAAACACCATCTCCCCCTTGTGCAAAAACCAACACCTTCTTCTTATGGACATCTTCCTTTACCTGAAGTAAGAGGGGATCTTTGTCCTGCTTTACCTTAACTTCTGCCTCTAGATATGATTCGACCCCATTTTCAAGAAGCACACTACCTTATTCGGAATATAGAAAATAAACTCCCAAGCGTGAGAGTGTATGCATGTCCTTAGTGAACTCTCTCTTATCCTCCTCTACACAGGTTGTACTTCCCATAGATAGCCTGCTAAGAGCATCTGCAACTATGTTAGCCTTACCTAGGTGGTAGAGAATATTCATGTCATAATCCTTGACAAACTCAAGCCACCTCCTCTATCTGAGCTTCAACTCCTTTTGGCTGCACACATACTACAGGCTCTTATGGTCTGTGAACACCTCAACATGCACACCATAGAGATTATGGCTACAAATATTCAATGCAAATACTACTGCTTCCAACTCAAGGTCATGAGTCAGATAGTTTTTCTCATAGACTTTAGAATGTCTATAGGAATAAGCTATAACTTTACAATTATGCATCAATACACCATTGATGCCTACTCTAGATGCATCTCAATATACATCAAAGCAATTTGTACCCTCGAGTAGGTGATGTCACCCAAATTACACCTCGCAATTGAGATATAAAGTGGTCGATGTCAAATATAGAACCCAACGAAGGTTGAGGTCGATCCCACAAGGAATATGGAAAACTTAAGTTAATGTGATTAGCTATTACTATCGAATTTCTTATTTCCTGGGGGGAAATAAATACAATGATAAACAAGAGTAAAGACTACTAGATGATTAAATCAATTTTGGTTTGTACTCAATCAACAAATTTACTAGGATTGTGTTCCCCATGACTTGATAACCACAAGGCTTTTACACCAGTGATCTATTCTGGTGTTTAACATGCAATATTGGTAAGTTAGGTTCACCTAAATAGTTATTCCCCTATCTAGATGATTATCACCACGCAACTTGGTCCGTATATGGGTGTATGATTAATTAACCCTTACCCTTAATATCAGATTAGCTATCTCTGAAAAAGTTCAAGCTATTAGATGACGACTGATAGCCTCAAATCTCCATTGTTAATCCCTTTTCCCATTCACTACCTCCTTGATCGATAAGTAAGAATAAGATGAGTTCCAACATTTTCAACCGTTAAGAAATAACTAAAACGAAGGGAAAAAATACATGCATTAAACCCTGTTCAAGAATTACTAAGTTTTTACCTATGTGTGTTAATTTATCATGGTTCCCACAACCCTAGTCATAGGTTAAGATACTCATAATTGACATATCACAATCACAAAGTATAGAATAAATCATAATTATAACTTATAAAAATTTGTAGAAGGAAACCACGAAATTGAATATAACTCCAAAATCGATGAACAAAACTCCAATGTCGTTTGATTCCCGAAATCAAGAACAAAATTACAAACTTTGTTTCTTAAACCAAGAATGATTGTTAACAACACTATAATTCACGTGAATGTTGGTAAAAATAACTGTGTACTAAAAATAAACCTAAAAATTATATTTATAGTTCCAAACAAATCTTATCCTAACTAAACTTGGATTCCAGGTCGGCAGGGGTAATGGGACACGTAATGACTCGTTAGGTATCCTAATGAGTCTTGATCAGTGAAAATCAATCATCCTCAATAGTAGGTTCAGTTTTGGTAACGGGTCACCTAACGGCTTGTCGTGTCAGGGCACGAGTCGGTAGGCCTCTTGTAGTCTTGACTCTCCAAAATTCCAGTGCACATGATGATTCCTACCAAAGTCCTCCTGATGAGTCTTCCCAATACTTGATGACTCATTACATTTGTCGTTGCCTTCACTAGATCTTTTTCAGAATTCCACTTCCCAGTCTTCACGATTGGCTTAACGACTCGTTGCCAGACATAATAAGTCGTGCCTTCAATTTGTTGAGTGCACTATTTCTTCAGCATTAAATTTGATCTTCTCCCCACGACTACCAGAACGAGTCGTTACTAGGGACAATGACTCGTGACTTTCCTGGCAGCCTGTATTTCAGCCTTTTTCTGGAACATTCAACACAAACACATCATATCTATATAAACATATCTGGAATGTGCATAGTTTCTTAGTTTTAAGCGTCGAGAGTTCCATAAAATTACGGCACATCAACACACTCAACTTAGAACTTTTACATGTCCTCAGTCAAAAATAAAATTATATTTATAGTTCTAAACAAATCTTATCCTAACTAAACTTGGATTCCAGATCGGCAGGGGTAACGGGCCACGTAACGACTCGCTAGGTTTCGTAACGAGTTGTGATCAATGAAAATCAATTGTCCTCAGCAATGGCTCAGCTGTGGTAAGGGGTCACCTAACGACTCGTCGTGTCAGGGCATGAGTGGTTAGGCCTTTCGTGGTGTTGACTCTCCCAAATTCCAGTGCACCTAATGATTCCTACAAAAGTCCTCCTGACGAGTCGTCCCAACACCTGACGACTCGTTACATCTGTCATTGCCTTCACTAGATCTTTTTTCGAATTCCTCTTCCTAGTCTTCACACTGGCTTAACGACTCGTTACTAGATGTAAAGAGTGGTGCCTTCAATCTGTTGAGTGCACTATTTCTTCAGCATTAAACTTGATCTTCTCCCCACGACTCTCGGCACGAGTCGTTCCTTGGGACGACGACTCATGACATGCATGGAAGCCTGCATTTTAGCCTTTTTCTACCTTACTTTGCCTATTTCACGTTCCGGACCTCTTTTCCGGCAACATTTAACACAAATGCATCATATATACATAAACATACCCAGAATGTGCATAATTTATTGGTTTTAAGCATCAAAAGTACCATAAAATTATAGCACATCAGTAGGGTCAGCATTGGAGTATTAGTCAATTGAGTCTTCAATTCCTGAAAGCTTTTCTTACAAGCTTCAGACTATTAAAATTTGACCTTTTTCTGATTCAACTTAGTCAATGAAGTAGCAATAGTTGAGAATTGCCACTTTTGATAACGCTCAAATCACACTCCTATAAAAGTACGATGCGGATGTTGTCAATAAAGAACCCAACAAATATTGGGGTCGATCCCTCAGGGAATATGGTCATGATGTAGAATAACGCAAGTATTTATGCTTTTAGTGCAATTATTTCCTAATTGGGGTTTTTAATGAAGTAATTGAGTAAGAGTGTTGTAAATTCAAATTGTTGTCTATTTATGCAATTAACTACGGAGGTGTTCCCCATGGATTCATAACTTCTTCAGGTTTTACACTTGTGATCTATTCTAATACTTAGCTTGTAGATTTGATAACATAGGTTCATCCAAACAACTGATTCGTCATATTTGATGACTATACTCAATTACCGAATTAGGTCTCTTGAGTGATTTCACTTTAACCATTATCAATTTATTTCAAATTAATTATCATGTGACTGCAGCTCAAGTTATACAATGAACTATAAAGTTCAAGGCTTTGTTGTTCTTCTCTTTTCCTAAGCTCTACCTCTCTAGGTTCAAGCATGTAGAGAATTCAGGCAATTCCTAATGTTGTGCTCCATTAAGAAACGTTTATAATGAAGAGAAGACAATACAAGCATCCATATTGGTTTAGAATCCCTTTGTGCAAGCCTGAGTTGGTTAATTCACCATGGTTCCCACAACACTAGTTGTGGAGGTTTTAGCCTCTCATGGTTGTAAGAGAAGAATTAGAATTCATATAAAAGATTACAATTAAAGACTTACAATGATGATTAAAATAAAACCCAATTGATTATTGCACAATTGAAACTTCAAACAATCCAAGAACAATGAATAAATCTCCAAGAATATTGGAAAACTCAAGAAGAATCTCTGAAGTATTCGTTCTCTATCAATAATTCTCTCTAAAAGAGTGGTACCTTAAAAAGATAACATAAAACTAATTAAATTGTTATCTCCTTCTCCTACAGCTTGTACCATGATCATACGAATCGTAGTTGCTGCTCGTATGATGTTTGGCAATCTTGATTTTAGTTAAGTGCTTGGAGTTGGTACAACTCTCACAACACTCCTATGAGTCGTATGTCTCTATCGTGGTCTAATCCTGTGATATCTGGCATCCTCTAAATATTTCCACGAGTTCTCTAATACGACTAGTACCTTGCTCTTACGACTCGTGGTTGCCTCTCGTACCATGGAATCTGACATTCAACATTCTTTCTGAAGTTCACCACGCTTTCTTGGTATGGGTCGTAGATAGTTATCACATGTAGTAGTTTATACACGTACTAGGATATTACTCAAGTGTAGGACCTTCTGAATATTTCCACGACTATTCTAGTATGACTCATACCAGGATGGTACGACTTGTACCAAGAGTCATAATTCTCCATTGCCTTAAGCAAGTCTTCTAAAGTCTATCACGAATCAAAGTATGGCTCATACCACAAAGGTACGACTTGTACTAAGGCCTATACTTAGCCCATTTTCTACACACTTTTCCCTTCTTTTACAAATTTCAACTCCAACACCTGATTTCCCTAAAAACAAAGCAAAAATGCATCATATATGTATAAACATACCTAAGACCATGCATATTTTCTCAGTTTTATGTGTCGAAAGTGTGGTAAACCTACAACATATCAACATCCTCAACTTAAGACTTTTGCATGTATTCAGGCAAACAAAACAAAACTATAAACCACACTTAACTAGAAAGTAAAATAGAAGACCTACAACCAACACAACAAAATTTGCATAAAAGACCATTATCAGATACTAACCCCCTTTTCATTCAACCCAAGTCATCTATGCATACATGAAACTAAAAATCATGACATACTAGGATCTAGATATGGCACCCAACTATTACTAGAGAATTAAGCTACCACCAATGCTATATACACAGACAACTGGCAGAATGCAACACAACCATGTACCCTCACAGCAAATGAAGTCCCCAATACTCAAACATATATATATATATATATATATATGACTCCTAAGACTAGTTTAGTAGAATCTCACTCTCACAAAAAAGTTCCAAATACTGCACAGTGGATACCGTATGCTTGCCCTTATTTTCTCTACTTTGGGTTTCCAAATAGTTAAGATAGGATCACTATAGGACTTTCATATACTTGTAATGTAGGCTTCGAGTTGGGTATGGTAGATATGGAAATAGTGACTAACCCTCCTTGATACTATATTACTTTACTCCACTGTTCACTTTTTACCCCTGTTTTCCTTTTTCTACTTTTTTCTCCCTTCTTCTCCATTGAACTGTCATTTGTGGATGTGGTGAATTTTCTCTTTTTCTTTTTCTTTTTCTCTTGACATTTCAGCTCTTTTTTTTATTTCCATTTTTTTTCTTTTTACACCATACCCCTCTTTTCTTTGACTTTTTCTTTCTTTTTTACCACCAACTGATTTATGCACCCCTACTGTAGCTACCCTCAACTTAGGCATTTTACCTAAGTTGAAGTTGACAATGTCCAATGAGGGATCAGTGCCAAACAGGTTCCTTATAAACACGGGAAAGGTGTATGGTTAATCAAAGAAAAATGGTCAACTTTTAGGCTCAAATACGGGATCAAGGGATTAATTTTATTTTGTAGGGCCATAAAAGCTAAAGTTGGCTAAATCAAAAAAAGCCTATGATCCTTTCCTAACCAACTTTCCCACAACCTATGTAAAGACCAACCGGGCAAGTTCTAGATCCTCCACGCAGTATTGAACTAGGTAAGAATCCTCACTGCCACATGGTATAGGTAGGAATTTATTCTACTTATCTAGTTTATACACAACTAAGCTACAATTATACATGCCAAACTATCAAATGCGGTATAAAGATCCACAACAGTCATACTTCACAGTCAACATACACAGCTAGACACTAAAAGTCTTCCCTTTATCTCCACTAGCTGCTGCCGAAGCATAATATGCCTCAAGATATAACTCATCATCAATCTTGGTATCTAACATTGGAATGGTGGGGGCTGCTAGTATGGCCGAATTTCTAGATGAACTCAGATAACCTACTACGCAGCACCCCAACTCCTTTCTCAAGCTTCCTATGTTTGGCTCCTCAACTAAATGGTCATATAAATGGAGCTCAAAGCTGTCCAAGCGGCTATGCAACCCTCTAGAAGCCTCCTCTATCTCAGCCTTCACCCAATGCTTAACGTTCTCCATCATCAAATTTATCTTTTCTCGGTCAATGTCAAAATCTTTTCCATTTTTTGGAGAAAATCCTAGGGAACCAAGATGTAGTAGGATGGAACCTGGCTAGCTCTGCCTGCTGGAGAAGTGGAGGATGTACTCGAAGCTACTTCTATGTGGTAAGCCTTTGTAGCCGGTATCTTACTCTACTCTTGTGAGGTAGGGGCCTCTATCTGCTTGCACCTGCTGACTGTGGAGGTGGAACTGCTGCTGGCAGTCTAACTTGACTCATCGGGTTCATATCATCTCGAATCAACCCTATATCCACAGTCTTGTGTCCCCTTACCTCAGAATAAATCTATTTTAACACCCTTACCCGAACATCTCTGAAAAGTTTATGAATAAGACTCGAGAATGGGATAGTGGTGCTCAGAAGACCCAAAGCACGACCCCGAATCTCCTCAGCTATCATTCACGAAAGGTTGATGGAATATCTAGACATGATATAAGACACCAATGCTACTCTGTCGGGACTCAATATATTGTCATTAACTGTCAGTTCCATCCTGTGGAAGATCAGTGTCCAGTAGACCTTCGCTATGAAGTTGAGTGAAGCCTTTGTAACTTGTCGTCAACTGGTCACCCATTCAACCTCCTCCTTCTCCTCTGCTATCACCCCCACTAGCCACTTTACTTGGCTCTGTTTCTCCCTAGGCTCAGCTTATTAACCCTTTTCAGGCATCCACTCTGTAGTCATACTCGGCTGTGGCATCTGGAGCTCTTAATTGTGGCCCATATAGCATTTGGGCAATGGTCCTCTTGGAGACATTAACTACTCATCCCCAGACCATGACACGATCAAGCCTCGTCTTCTATTTTAGTTTCCATCTGGCCTTTTCTTTCTACTCCATTGTTGCCAAATAGTTGGTGTAAACTCCCTAACTAATTTAACAATGTAGCTGTCAGGGGTTCTAGCCATCCATTCAAATCCATAGAAGTTGAAAATCCACTTTATCTACTCGGCCTCTTTCAATGAACTTGCCATGATCCGCAATTCCTTTTGAATACTTTTCCTAGGATGCTTCTTGAAGGTGAGAGTGAAACCCTACTCATAGATTTCCTGAGCACCAGGCACATGCCACCTCATAGTCCGACACTCTTGAGGAGGAATCTGATCATCCTTATCCTTAGTTGCCTCTTCCTTAGACCCAGACTCCCAGACTCATCTACACCATCTGTTTTTTTGCAATGGGCCTCCTCAGACCCTTCCTTAGTATTTGAGCCACTATCAGACTCTTGAGATTGTTCACCTTCTCCCTCATTAGACTGGGGAGCATTTGCCAGAGCGGTAGATACAGCTTCAGCCTGAGCCTTGGCCTGTGCCCTAGTGGTCTGTAGCTCATCAGTGTCAATTTTATAAATTTGGTATTCCTCCATTTAACCACTAGAGGTGTTCTTTCCCTGTTCTAAGTCTAGGGGCTCTTCTCTCAATGCCCTTCGAGCAGAAATTTCAGCCCTGGCCTCCTTGTCTTGGGCATTCTTAGTTTCTCTCTTCTTTAATTTGATTATACTTGTGGAGAATAGGGTTAGTACATGTGATCCTAGAAAAGGACGCCAAGAAAATCATATTATTATCTTACCATGAGTTATCAGTATAAGTCGTACCTAGGTGGTACGATTCGTACTAAGACTAATAGTACCTTTTGCCTCCATCATGACTCATTAGTATGACTTGTACCATGTTGGTACAGTTCGTACTAATGGTCGCAGGGAGAAGTTCAGAAATTTTTGACTCTCAACATTTTTGTAGGACTCATGTTTCGGATCGTAGTTAAATTCTATGGTCATACTGAGGGTCAGCCTATTGCTTTTGAACTTGACCCTTTCTACTTCTAGGTATGACCACCAAGTGTGACTCGTAGTGAGATACCATGGGTCGTACTAAGTCGTGTACCATGACTGTCCCATTTAACATGCTTGGGATAGTCCCAACGAATCATCCTACGCGTCGTAGTACTACACCATGAGTTGTAGGAATGCTCGTGAAACCTATCCTCACCCTATGCAGTTTTAATTGTGCAAGTAATTGCATTTTGAGAAGGGAATTCAAAATTCCGCAACCCATCAAAGCACAATACATTATTTTCACAAACCCACTCAATCCCTAACAAGCTTCAAACCCGTAACTCATTTCCCAAAATCAATTTATGTGTTTGAGAATTTTAATTCGTAACCCTATCTATACATATGCATATTTAGCCGCTGGTCACATGCCTCTTCCTCATTTTCATGAGTTGAGGAATCACATTTCACGTACGACTAACATTTAGTGAGAAATTCAATTAAAAAGTGATCACTTACTTGGAATATCAAGTTGTTGCATAATTTATTGCTTGCTTCAGTTTTGTTTAGGACTTTGAGTAGCTCAGGCAAGTTTATTTGCACAAATTTTAGCTCAGCAATTTGTGCTTGAGGTACGGGTGATTACAATTGAGAGGAAGTGATCGTGTGTTTTGATTGTGTTTGTTTAGGAGTTGAAGTGCGATATTTTTTTATTTTAAATAGGTTAGGGATGGGTTAAAGTAATCCGAGTTGAATTAGGTCACATGGGTTATTTCATTTATTCAGCTTGTCATGACTCGTACCACGAGTCATAGGTCATACCTACGACTCGTCCTTGGACTCATACCTGGAGAGTGATAAATTTACTTTGGGACCTATGAGTGTGAGGTATGAGTCGTACCATGTTACCATGACCCGTACCATGCGTCGTAAGTTGAAGTTTTTTGCACTTCCACTTTAACACCTCAGACCTCGAAAAATCTTTTGAAGGAAAAAAATACTAAAATTGCAGTTTTAGTGCAGGGAGTGACGACGTGGGTGACGGCCTGCCACATCCCTGACTGTGCAAGTGACGGTCATCAGACAAGCGACGATCCATCACTGGTGATGTCCAGGTATGACAGTGTGGCTGACTTCTCGTCACAGCCCTGACAATGATGGTGACAAACGTCAGACCATCAAAAAATCGTCGTTTGGACCATC
Source organism: Datura stramonium (assembly GCA_018107945.1). Classification (NCBI taxonomy): domain Eukaryota; kingdom Viridiplantae; phylum Streptophyta; class Magnoliopsida; order Solanales; family Solanaceae; genus Datura; species Datura stramonium. The sequence goes on along the minus strand of JACEIK010001607.1, from coordinate 198,299 downwards.
GTTGGGTTTTTTTTGGGTTTTGGCTTGACGGTGGACCCGATGGACCGTCAGAGGAGTGATGGACCGGCACTTTTACTATTAGAGAGAGGTTTTGACTCGGCCTTACTATTTAAGGGTGACGGTGGTATTGATGGACCGTCGGGTGTGTAATGGCCCATCATCCGTACCTTCAAATTACCTATTTATCAGTTTCTGCACGATTCTCAGGGTCATTTTGTAATCTCCTATGCTTTTAAATCCTATACTACGTTGTTTTAAGCCCTGAAAGGAGTGTTTTAAGAGGGTTTAACCTATTCTAATACTTTAGACTCCCATTTATGCAAAGTTTAAAGATTCCCTTTGAAGATAAAGCTAGAATCCCTCAATTTCTTCCCTAATTCTCTTGGGTTTTCAAGGATAGTTAGAGAATCAGTCTACCTATGTATGTAGGGATATGAATGAGACTTTCCTTTCACTCTCATGCTCAAATTTCTCCTCAAGTTCATGAATTCATGTTCTAGTTCAAGTATATGGATTTGTAGGGTTTTCACCCAATTTTATAAAGTTATCTATGATGTGTTTATGGGTATAACCCCCTCACATTTCAAAGCATGTTTTAGAATTAATGGGAATATTTTACACACAATTTTTTTATAAATTCATGATCTCAAGTTATTAAAAATTATGCCCTATTAGGCAAGTTTCATGAAAAGTCAAGCTTATGATTCATGATTTCAAGTATGATGAGATATCTAGCATGAATGAATTTTTATAAATTTTGCATGTATAAATCTATGATTTTGATTTATAAAGTCTATTTCAAGTATGTATGATTTTACAATTTGGGCCAGCCCACCCAATTTAAGTATGTTTTCATGATTTAGCCAATGCTAATAAGACTAGCTTATTATATGTTTTGGAGTCAAGACTCCCAATGCAACTTATGATATACTTTGGAGTCAGGACTCCACATGTTCATATTTCAATCTATGCATGTAATTATGATTTCAGCTTCATTGAAAAACGACGGGAGCACTATGCATATTTTTGGGAGTAGTGTCTACCACCAAGAAGGCTTGGGGTTCTAAGGTTCCCCAGTCTCAAAACTACGAGCCAACGTAGGTATATATATATATATATTTTGGGACCTATCAGGAGAGTTTTCCCCTTCTCCAGGGGGCCTAAGCTTCATATCGATATCATTGTATTGTCCTTTGCCCTGGCAAGGTTTTGGACGACTCTGCCCACTTGAGAGTGATAGTTGGGGCATCATGTAAGCTCTATCGTGATTTTTTTGGTTAAGACAAGTCTCCAATTGTTCCTCAAGATTTCAGTTATTCATGTTCATGACTTATGATATTATGTTTTACAACAGATTTGACCCAACAATCAATTTATGAGTTTTTAGTTATGATTTCAACTATGAAAAGTCATATGAATTCTATTGCTAAATCTTTGGTCACTATGTTCAGTAATGATGATCTGCTTATGACCATGTATATATCAGATACAGTTTTTAGTATGCAGTCCTTACTCTCATGATGTAATTAATTTATATTTACATGCATCATTTCAGTTAACATTTTCTATGTATGTTTTATTTACCTTACATACTTAGTACATTCAATGTACTAACCATATACTCTATGATATATCATTTCATGATATAGGTTCAGGTGATTTAATTCAGTCTCACTGGTAGCTCACTTTCCGTATTAGCTCGGTTTAGCCCTTCCTTGGGTGAGTCCTCATTGTTCGAGGGTGTTTACCATTTCAGTTTTTGTGATGTTAGTTTGTTTCAGACTTGGAGATAACTTGGGGTTTGTCCCAGCATCTCATCAGTTATTAGAGTATTTCCAGACATAAACTAGTATGTTCAGCTTGAGATGTAGCTGATCACGGGAAATAATATAGGTCCCGTGATACGCTTTATAGCTTAAATTAGTCGTGTTGTCTAAGCTATTTGATACATTTTCATGTGATTTTAT
>JACEIK010001607.1:175099-189053 GCA_018107945.1 Datura stramonium | reverse complement strand
TCTATCACCAACACTTTAGATATTTAAGATCACACTAGAAGTGGGTAGTTAGAGGAATGGGTCCAGTCCCTGTGGGTTCGACATTCCGGTTCTTAAAAAAAGAGCCACTATATTACTTGCACGACCCGTACACTTGCGGGCACGTCAGTAGCATTGTGGTGTTATCATTTGATATACGTTATGTTATTCAGTCTTCCACTTATTCGTGTTTAAGTTATCAGTTTTTGCTTTAATGTATGCTCGTTAGTTTCTATGTTCATGCCATGGGTCGACTTGGATCCATTAATGGTTCTAAGTCATGTGTCTCGATCCGATATCTCAGCTCGGGTCATTACGAACTTGGTATCAGAGAAAAGGTTTAGAGTATCCTAGGTTGTCTGAATGCCACATTGAGTAGAGTTTTTTTCATGGGTGTGAAGGACGCCACACTTATGGCAAAGAGGCTACAAGACGTTTTAGGAAATTTCCCTTCTTTCATCTTTCATGATCTATGTTTTGTGATGAAGTATCTCTCTATCCTTCTACCTAGTGCTATACGCATTTTCAGAAATATGCCTCTATGCCGAGTGAATGGTTGAAGGATTGGCAATGGAAATAGCCATAAGAATGGCAATGGCGATAGGCATCAGTAAGCCCCTCCATCACCAACAGAACCTTTGCCCGAGCAGGTCACTCATACTAAGTTTTGAGTGGTATTTCAGAAGTTGACACAGGCCATGGCCGCTCAGGTCAACCAGTAGGCAGTGGACAATTTTCCTTAGAATGGGAATGCATCAACGACTAGAGTTAGAAACTTTCTTAGGGTGACCCACCTGTGTTCCTAGGGTCAAAAGTGGATGAGGACCTATATGAGTTTATTGAGGAGGTGCAGAAGATCACGTAGATTATGAGGGTGACTGGAGAGGAGAGTGCGGACTTGGCCTCCTATCAGCTGAGGAGGTTGCTTACATATGGTACCGCTAGTTGAAGGATTGTGGAGTAGTAAGAGTAGTTCTCGTGAGTTGGGATAAGTTCGTGACTACCTTCTTGAAATGGTTCTTCCCTCAATAGTTGAGGGAGGCGAAGCCAGAGGAGTTTGTTGACTAGAAGCAGCACCATAGGATTGACCAAGAGTATGGATTGGAGTTTACCCACCTTCCCAAATATGTGTATAATATGGTTGCAGATTAGAGGGCTCGTATGAGCAAGTTTGTAAATAGAGTATCAGATTCACTTGTCAAGGAGTGCAGGACTGCTATGCTGAACAGTGACCTAGATTTCTCGAGATTGGTCATATACGTCAAGTAAATAGAGGTAGAGAAGATGAAGAAAAATGAGAGAAAGGCCAAGAGGGACAGGACAGGGAGTTATGGACAGCTCTAGTTTAGGTCAGGTCGAGGACATCGCCATCAATTGCACTAGAGGTTGGCATCCCCAAAACCATCATCAGCCAGTGTTTCCTCCAGACATAAGCATGATTACAAGGGTAGAGCTTCAGTCTCTAAAGTTCAGGGGAGCATGTTAGGAGAGCCCAACATTCCAATTTGCGGGAGGTGAAGTAGAGGCACACCATAGACTGCTTAGTGGGTTCAGGTGCGTGCCTTGGGTATGGGAAGCCCAAACATCTGCTCGAAGACTGCCCTTCAGCCAAAATAGGGCCATAATAGAGGTCATGACCCATCCTCCAGTTCAACAACCCCACCAGCACACTCAGCTAAGCAGGTCGCACCCACTAGTGTAGGTGGTGTCCAGCATCAAAATAGATTTTATGCACTATCATATCGGTAGGACCAGGAGGTCTCTCCCGATATGGTCACTAGTATGTTATGAGTATTCCATCTTGATGTGTATGCATTGTTAGATCCAGGGGATACTTTATCTTTTGTGAGTCCTTATGTTGCTATTAGTTTCAAAGCCAGATCCGAAATCCTATTTGAGCCTTTCTCAGTCTGTACTCCAATCAGTGACTTAGTTATAGCTAAACGAGTATACAAAAACTGCCCTATCACAGTCCTTCATAAAGTCACCAAAGCTTACCTAGTGGAGTTAGGTATTCCTAATTTTGATGTTATCTTTGGTATGGATTGGTTGCATGTATGCTATGCCTTAATAAACTATAGAACCTGTACGGTAGAATTCCATTTCCGGGTGAGCTAGTCCTAGAATTGAAAGGTAGTTCAGTTGTTCCTGTAGGTCGCTTTGTTTCCTATCTCAAGGCAAGAAAGATAATTTCTAAAGGTTGTGTGTACAATATAGTTTGGGTTAAGGAGGCTACATCCAATATCCTGATTCTTCAGTCAATTCCTATAGTTTGTGAGTATCTAGAGGTGTTTTCATATGATCTACTAGGAGTCCCTCCTGTGCAGGAGAGTGACTTTGGTATCGACCTTCTCCCTAATAGACATCCTATATATATTTCTCCTTATAGAATGGCTCCATCCGAGCTAATGGAGTTGAATGAGCAGTTCATTTGGCCTAGTAAATCCCCATGGGGTACACTAATATCTCTTTGTACGAAAGAAGTATTGTTTCCTTAGAATGTGCACTAATCAACGACAGTTGAACAAGGTCACAATCAAGAAAAAGTATCCCTTCCCCAGGATTGATGTCTTGTTTTACCAATTTCAGGGTGCTAAGTACTTCTCAAAGATAGACCTTAGATCCAGCTATCATCAGCTTAGAGTTAGAGAGAGCGACATCCCAAAGACAGCCTTCGGGACTCGGTATGGTTATTATGAGTTTGTAGTGATATCTTTTGAACTAACGAATTCTTCTGTAGCTTTTATGGACTTGATGAACAGGTTTCTCCAGAAGTATTTAGATATATTAGTGATTATCTTCATAGATGAAATACTCATGTACTCTCGAAGCGAGGAGGAGCATGTTGCTCATTTGAGGATTGTGTTGAAGACTCTTAAGGATCACCAACTATTTTCTAAGATCAGCAAGCGTGAGTTTTGGTTGAACTCAGTAGAAATTTTTGTCCATGTAGTGTCTAGTGAGAGTGTACGGATGGACTCTCAAAAGATAGAAGTGATGAAGTATTGTCTAAGACTAGTTAATCCTTCAGACATTAGGAGCTTTTTGGGTTTAGCTAGCTACTACAGGAGGTTTGTTGAGGGATTTTCCTCCATTACAACACAGTTGACTAGGATGACCTAGAATATGGTCAAATTTTAGTGGTCAAACACCTGTGAGAAAAGTTTTTAGGAGTTAAAGACTCGACTCACTTCCGCCCCAGTATTGACCCTACTAGAGGGCACGGATGGTTTCATCGTGTATTGTAATGCCTTTAGGGTTAGTCTTGGTTGTGTGTTGATGCAACATGGTAAAGTCATTGTGTATGCCTATAGATAGATTAAGACTCATGAGAAAAATTATGCGACACATGATCTAGAGTTGGAAGCAATGGTGTTCGCATTGAAGATTTAGAGGCACTACTTGCATGGGATGCATATGGGTGTGTTCACAGATTACAAAAGCCTTCAGTATGTGTTCACTCAGATATACCTGAATTTGTGACAAAGGAGGTGACTAGAGCTTCTCAAGGACTATTACATAAGTGTATTTTATCATCCAGGCAAGGCTAATATAGTGGCTGATCCTCTTAGTAAGCTATCCATGGAGAGTGTGTGTCACGTTGACAATGGAAGGAAGGAGTTGGTGAAAGAGGTGCATTGGCTTGCTCATTTAGGAGTTCACCTTGTTGACTCGACAGATAGTGGTGTCATTATTTAGAATAGGTTAGAATATTCATTGGTGACTGAGGTCAAGTCTAGGCAAGACGATAATCCTATCTTGGTAAAGCTAAAGGAAGTTTTTCCAGAATTAGTAGGTGGAGGTCTTCTCCCAAGGGGGAGATGGTGTACTCTGATACCAAGGCCAATTGTGCATGCCAGTTGTTAGGGAGTTAAGAGAGCATATATTAGGAGAGGCTCATAGCTCTCGGTATTCTATCCACCTAGGTGCCACCATGATGTGTCGTGACCTATGGGAAGTCTATTAGTGGAACGACATGAAGAAGAACATAGGGGAGTTTATGGAAAACTGTCCGAATTGCCCGCAGGTAAAGGTTGAGCATCAGAGACCTAGGGGTGTGCTTCAAGATAATAGTATTCCTACTTGTAAGGGAGAAGATATAAACATGGGCTTCATTAGAAGACTGCCTTGTACACGCCGATAGTATGACTCTATATGAGTTGTTGTAGACAGGTTGACCAAATCAGCTCACTTCTTATCAATTAAAACTACCGATTCAACTGAGGATTATGCTAGATTGTTCATTCAAGTGTTATTTTGGTTGCATGGAGTCCCCTTTTCCATCATCTCAAAAGGGTCTTGATACTTAGGTGAAGCTTAGCACAACTTTTCACCCTCAGACAGATAGTCAGGACGATCATACCATTCAAACTTTTGAGAACATATTGAGAGCGTGTGTGATTGATTTCAAGGGTAGCTGGAATGATCACTTTCCTCTCATGGAGTTTGCTTACCATAATAGTTACAACTCCAGCAGTCAAATTGCTCCATTTGAGGCTCTTTATGGGCAGAGATGTAGATCACCTATTGGATGGTTCAAGGTAGGTGAGGCTATGTTGATAGGGCCATATTCTGTTTATAAGGCCATGGATAAAGTTCGGCTTAATAGAAAAGGGCTAAAAACAACTCAAAGTCATCAGAAATCTTATGCAAATGTTTTACGGAGAGAGCTTGAGTTTGAGGTTGATGATTGGGTGTTTCTGAAGATGTCTTGTATGAAGGGAGTGATGAGGTTCAGAAAGAAAGAGAATCTTAATCATCGGTATGTGGGTCCTTATAGGATTTTGAGGTGAGTTGGCAAAGTGGCATATAAGTTGGAGCTACCAGCGGAATTAGCTTTGGTACATCCAATTTTTCATGTATCTCTACCCAAGAAGTGCATTGGTGCCTCGGCCTTAATTTTTCCAGTGGAGAGCATAGGTGTGAATGATAGCCTTACCGATGAGGAGATTCCGGTTGAGATCCTTGATCTTCAGGTTCGGAAGTTGAGAAATAAGCAATTAGCTTCTGTAAAGGTTTTATGAAGGAATCAACTTGTTAAGGGAGCTTTGTTGGAAGCCAAAGAAGTTATGATAGATAGATACTCGCATCTTTTCCCTTCTGATTCTATTCCAGCTTGAGGTGTAAATTTAATCCTGAGAACTCTATACAGTTTCATGTCAATATCATGTGTCTAAGTTCCTTTCATGTTTTAGCACGAATGTTCATTTTATGAGTTCAGTTCAGTTAGATATTCCAATTCGGAGTAAGTCACTCCATTAGTTTTCAGCTATAATCATTCAATTTTGGGATTATAGTACTTTTCGCTAGCATTCTGGTACACTTAAGTCAACATTCGAGGAAGAATGTTTCCAAGGGGGACATATTGTAACACCTCAGACCTCAAAAGAGCTTTTGAAGGAAAAATAACTAAAGTTGCAGGTCTGGTGCGGGGAGTGATGGCATGGATGACGACCCGTCACATCCCTAAACATGCACGTAATGGTTGTCAAACAGGCGATAGACCATCACTATTTATGTCTAGGTCCGATGGCCTGTCATGGCCCCGAGGGTGATGGTGACAGCCGTCAGACAATCGATAGACCGTTATTTGGACCTTCATTGGGTGTTCTAGGTTTAGCGCTTGACGGTGGACCTGATAGACCGTCGGAGGAGTGACGTCCTATAATTTCTACCATTAGAGGGAAGTTTTCACTCGGCCTTACTATGTAAGGGTGAAGGTGGTATTGACGACCATTGGGCATGTGATGACCCATCATATTGCCTAATCGTTCAATTTCTACCCAATTCTCATGGGAAATTTTGTGATCTTCTATGCTTTTAACTGTTATACTATGTCATTTTAAGCCCTAAAAGACGTGTTTTTAAGAAGGTTTAACCTATTCTAATTCTTTAGACTCCATGCACGCAAAGTTTAGATATTCTCTTCGACGATCAAGCTAGAATCCCTCAATTTCTTCCTTAATTCTCTTGGGCTTTCAAGCACAATTAGAGAATCAGTGTACCCAGGTATGTAGGGCTATGAACGAGACTTTCCTTTCACCCTCATCCCCAAATTTCTCCTCATGTTCACGAATTCAAGTTCTATTTCAAGTATATGGATTTATAGGGTTTTAACCCAATTTTATGAAATTCTCTATAATATATTTATGGGTCTAATTGCCTCATGTTACAAAGCATGTTTAAAGTATAATGGGCATATTTTAGACATAATTTGATTATAAATTCATGATCTCAAGTTATTAGATATTATGGCCTATTATGCAAGTTTCATTAAAAGTCAAGCTTATGATTCATTATTTCAAGTATGATGAGACATCTTGCATGAATAAATTTTCATAAATTTTGCATGGATGGATCTCTAAATTTTACATATGAAGTCTATTTCAAGTATGAATGATTTTACGATTTGGGTCTTCCCACACAGTTAAGTATGTTTTCATGATTTAGCCAAGGCTAATAAAATCATCTCATCAATATGTTTTGGGTCACTACTCCCAATGCAACTTATGATATATTTTGGAGTCAAGACTTCCCATGTTCATATTTCAGACTATGCATGTAATTATGATTTCAGCTTCGTTGAAAAATGATGGGAGCACTATGTATGTTCTTGGGAGTAGTGTCTAGCCCCGAGTAGGCTTGGGGTTCCAAGGTTCCCCAGTCTCAAAACTACATGCCAATGTAGGTATATATATATTGTTTGGGACCTCTCAAGAGATTTTTCCCTACCCCCAATGGGCCTCAACTTGGTATTGATATAATGGTGTCGTCCTTAGCCCTGACAAGGTATTGGACAACTCTACCTACTTGATAGTGATAGTTGGGGTATCACGTAAGCTCTATTGAGATGACGTTGGTTATGACGAGTCTCCCATTATGTAACAACCCGATTTTACACCCTGGTCATAACACGGGAAAAGGAACCCCTAAAGGGCTCTAAGTCGACCCATGGCATAATCATAACATGTTCTGTCAAGGAAATAACCAACAACATGATTAAGCAGAAGCTAACTACAAGAATCAATTATAAAATCCATAATCATAAATATAATACACTTGATACAACAGTGAATCCATCTAGACAATTTCTGAAAGCCTCCTACTAAACTGATGAGTTGCTCGGACAATCCCCTAGCTAACTCCTAAAATCTGAAACTAAAACATAAGAAAATAAGAACATAAACCACGTCCTCGGAATATGAAGACTCACCACTATCAGCTGAGAGAGGATGAAGCGTATCTAACCACGAGGCTGAGTCTGGAAACTTGAATATATATCTTGAAACGATATAGCATAAGAAGGCATGCTGTAAGTACTTGGAATGTACTGAGCATGCGGGAAGAGTAATTAAACTAAACATACAAATATACAAAGAAGATGTAATTTAAACACACTTTAATAGTAATATAACTGAAAGGAGATACAAAAATCTTATATGAGATTTACGTATACATATTAACGTAATTACTTATAGGGACATTCATTAACATAAGATCAACTAATGCGCAACATATAGCAAACATACATAATACAGAGGTACAATGGCGTGACTAATATCAACAGGGTCCCTGACTATCCAAGGGAGAGTCCCTGACTATAAAAGGGAGCGTCCCTGACTATCAAAGGGAAACATTCTTGGCTAGAGAGAATCCCTAACTGTCCAAGGGAGAGTATGCTCTGATATATATAGAGTCGTTGGGTGACCAAGGGAAACATTCTCAGCTAAAAAGAATCCCAATTATCTAAGTCTAGACACACTCCAATGATGACTAGGGATGTGAGTACCGATTGACTAAGAGAAGACATACTCTACTAGCGACTAGGGATGTGAGTCCCGACTGACTAAGAGAAGACATACTCCACTAGCGACTGGGGATGTGAGTTCAGACCGACTAAAGCTAGTCTAAAGTACTACAGCTAATCAAAGACAAAATCAATCACCACTCTTATCATACAATACTCATTTTAAAGGACTAGAGCTGTTTCTTATTGCACACAAGCTCAACAGTCTGACATATTATGCACATGCTTTATCCTCATAGTTCACATTATCATGGAACAAATTTAATATTTACTCTGAACATCATACACTAACGGGCATGCTATAGAAACATTTTTTTCATAATCAACCTCATCACCATCTCACATTTATCATAAATCACTTCTTTTATGAACTTTTCATCCATGGGCGTTTTAGATTCAAAAAGTTGGAAAATTTTTTTTGTAAGGAGAAGAAATTTAGAATCAGCCCAAGATTCATAATCCATCAATATAAATACAATCTAATCATACCCAATCAATTAAATCGATAACATGGTGATGATACATAATTTACTTTTAGTTTCCCAAACCCACAAACTCCAACTCATCCCAACATAGTTATTATTGACATTATCGGGTTATTAGGGTTAATCACACAATATCTCCACAATTTCATCATGTTCATGAACTACTATGATAATCAAGTGAGCAATAAGATAAACCCATTCAATACTCAAGCCAATTTATGAAGAACATACTACCCTCTTGCATTCCCAACATATAATCCACATTTCAAAGCAACTCATTAATTTATATCACCAATTAAATTCATAATTCGCAGTAGACATTAACATTCATGAGGAATGCAAAAGAAATTTTCCCATAACACAAAACCTTAGATCATGCTTTTCTAGATTCATTGAAATCACCTTTTTAATAAAATATTTTGGGGCACAAGGATGGAAGAATATCCTTGCTGAAAAACCCGCATACCTGGTAGAAAAGTTTCCACTCAAAATTGCACCTTGAATCTTCTAAGAGAGTAGGAAGAAGGGTTTGAGAGGATATATTGAGAGAATGAGAGATTACCTTCTTTAAGACTTTCAGCTTCTCTAAACAACAATCGACAGGACGAGTCGTTAGTTCCTCTAACGTCTCATCACACCCTTCCGTTAGATGCACTGGTTACTTAACTGGTTAGCCCAAACAACGACTGACATGACGAGTCATTGCTAGAACAAACGACTTGTTGTTTCTTTCCATCACCCACACTAGACCAGCCCTCATCTTCCTTCCCACAATCGACACAATGGGTCGTTGCTAGCTTCAATGGCCCATTACAAATATTCGTTGCCACCACTTGAAAAACCAAGGCTCCAACCCACGACCACTTACAACGACCCGTCAGAGGTAACAATAAGTCGTTGTGTTGGTCGTTGCTTCCACTGCCACCTAGACTCTTGAAACCATGACTGGCAACAACGGATCGTGGTTTCAAACCACAAGTCGTTACACCTCTAGTCCTACAATTTTCCCCAGTTTTCAGCAGTTTTCAAATTTTAACTCCCGGGTCTACTCTTAGGCACTTTCGGTGTATTACACATTATTACTCACGATTTCAGTTATTCATGTTCTTGACTTATTATATTATGTTTTACAGCAGATTTGACCCAATGATCAGTTTATGGATTTTACTTACGATTTTATCTATGACAAGTCATATGAATTCAATTTCTAAATTTTAGATCACACGTTCAGTTATGATAATCAACTTATGACCATGTACGTCTCAGATATAGTTTTCGGCGTACAGTCTTTACTCTCATGATGTAATCAATTTATATTTACATGCATGATATTAGTTGACATTTATAAAGCATATTTTACTAACCATAAATACTCAGTACATTCAAAGTACTTACCACATACTCTACGCAATATCATTTCATGATATAGGATCAGGTGATTCAATTCAGTCTCGCCAGTAGCTCGCTTTCCATATAAACTCAATTCAGCCCTACCTTAGGAGAGTACTAATAACGCTCAAATAACACCTCTTACTGAAGTGAGAAGCGGACGTTGTGAATAAAGAACCCAACTAGAGGTTGGGGTCGATCCCATAGGGAATAGAGAGACTGGATTATAGCTGGTAACTGAACTTGCAAGGTAGTAACTTCAAAACAGGGGGATTCTAAAGAAATCAATAATAAAAGCAAATATCAAAATTCTGGTGTTAAGTCAATATCAAAGGATAACTAGGGTTTGTGTTCCTCATGGGTTCATAACTACTTCGGGTATACACTCGTGATTATAACCAATACTTACTTATAGAACTGATAACTTAGGTTCATTCAAATGACCGACCAGTCTCTATTGAATAAATATACTCAATCACTCGACCAAGTCTCATGAGCGATTTCAAACTATCCGTTATCACTGGGTTCCAGATATAACTATCATGTGACCACAGCTAAAGTAAATACAATAATTATAAGATCAAGGCCCTCTTGTAATTCTCTTTTCATAATCTCTACCTGTTCGACCAAAGAAGGTAAGTAATTCGGGCATGTCCTAATGTTGCGCACCGTTAAGAATCATTAAAGATGAAGAGAATACAATATAAGTGTTTGTATTGGTTCTAATATCACTTTGTGTAACCCTAGCTTGTTAATTCACCATGGTTCCCACAACCCTAGCTATGGAGGTTTTAGCCTCTCATAGTTGCAAGGTTGTGATTTACATTCATGATTAAGAATAAAATTCAATACTTACAATAATGATTGATTAAAATACTTCCTTCAATTACTCCACAAAAATCTGGAAAATCAAGTAACAAGTACAAGATGAATTCAAGAACAAGTTGATCACAAGTTAAGACCAACTCAATTCTCTCTCTCAAGGTTCCTACTCTCTAAAACTATCAAACTGATGTCCTCCTATAAAAATAAACTCTCAAACATATTTATACAAACACAAGAATCCTTTTCCTAAGTCAACAGGGTGAATTTCCATATCCGTCGCCGCCAGTTCCATGACTCGACCTACGATCCGTAACATGCTCCTACGACCCGTAACTTCATCTCGTACAATCTCAGCTGGTTAAATTCTGGCGAAGTGTTGGATCTGGGTACGACTCGTACCATTAAATCATGACTTGTACTGAGCTTCCGTACTTTGAATAAGAGATTTTGAAGTTTTTCTGAAGTTCATCATGACCAGACTGGTATGACTCGTACCTTCGTCTTACGGGTCATACTTTCTTCTTGTAGAAGGAGCCAGACTCAGATGCAATTCTTATGGATTTCATCATGACTTCCTCATCACGTCTCGTACAGGCCTACTACCAATCGTATTGGGACTCGTGGGTCGCATCTACTCATCCTTAACTTTCAGAAACTTCTCATGGCCACCAGTACGACTCGTAGGTCCTTCCTACGATCCGTACTGTGGTATGCACTTTTTGCCCATTTTGCACCTTTTTAAGCTATCCGTTGCAATTTTTAGTTCCAACACCTATTTATCCTGTAAAAAAGGAAAAGTTACCTAATATCCACATAAATACACCTAAGTCCATGCTGTTTTTTTAGTTTTGAGTGTTGAATGTGCTGAAAATCCACAGCCCATCAACACCCTCAACTTAAGACTTTTGCATGTCCTTAGGCAAAGAAAAGAAAAACTAGAAAATGACGCTCAACTAGAAAATAGACTTAAGATACTACAGCCAATACTCAAACAAACCTACACTTTCTATACAAACTATATTGACCCTTTCTCATGGAACCACATCAGCTATGTACTACAAGTGACCTCAAAACATCATAAATAGGGATTAAAACATGTCATCTAGCTATCAATAGGCAGTCAAGTAATCACCAATGTTTTTCACACAGACCAACAGTAAAAGCAAACATAATCTATGTACTCTCACACAAATGAAGTCCCTACTCAGATATGAATTGTCAAACATAACATGGGACTAAACAAGTAAGGCACTCACTCTCACAAAGAAGTTACAAGTATTATGTGTCTGATACCATAGGCTTGCCCTTATTTTCTCTGCTTTGGTTTTTCAGATGGTGGAGTTAAAATCACTATAGGACTTAGTATGGCTTGTAATGTAGGCTCAGGGCTTGACATGATAAATATGGAAGATTTTATAAGTGACTATTCCTTCCTTGGTACTATATACATTGGCTACACCACTCACCTAATTCACCCTCTTATTCTTTCATTCCCCTTTTTCCCCTTTTTATTCACATTTGCATGGGTGTGGTGAGTTTTAACTTTTTTCAAAATTTCTTTTGAGCTTTATTTTTCAACATTTATAGTTTTTTTCATCCTTTTCTTTTCATCTCACCACACCTCATTTTCCACCATTTCTTTCTTTTATTTTCCTTTCTTCCATTCCCACCTTTTATGCACCCCTAATATAGCCACCCTCAACTTAAGCATTTTGCTTATGTTGAGGTTCACAGTATCCAAGGAAGGACCAGGGCCAAAAGGTTCATTACAAAAAATGGGTACGGTTAATTGGTAAATTAAAGAAACATGGTATATTAAGGCGCAAACTTGGGATCAAGGAATTCATGCAACTTTTGTTAGGGAAATATAGGCTAAAAGTGAGCTAAACTAACAATGGCCTATGATCATATCCTGACCAACCGTCCTTAGCCTATGCAGAGACCAACCGGGCAAGTTCTAGATCTACAACACAATACCAAACTGACTAATATACCTTACTCACACATGGTACATGAACTATTTGCACCTCACTTGTCTGGTTTATACATGGCATAACAAAACTACTCATGCTGACAAAACAGATGACATCCAAGATCCACAACAATCATGCATGTTGTCACAAATACATAGCTAATGTATCAGAAAATTTTAAACAGGGTCAATCTTCTAAAAACACCAAAACTTGTGCGATTTTCCTTTATGAGTACTCCTAAGCTACTTTCTAATTAAACAAAAATCACAAACCAAAATAAAAATACTACACATGCCAGTTCTACTAGATAGCATGCCTGAGGAAAAGAAACACGACAAGAAAAACCCTCAGACGAACCAAAAATTAAAAGTACACCCCCTCCCCCTTTTTGAAAAAGCTTCTTCCCCGAAGCATCATCTAAAGAAACATAGGGAAGAGAACATACTTGGGATACTTAGACTTCACCTTCCATGGGTTCCTTCCCATGCAACGTCTAATTTAACGTGGCTGCATGACGTGACTTTTGTGACTCATCAAGCATCATCAAGGTATACTTCCTCTATTCGTTTTAATTCTTCCTCATCTCCCAAATACACTTTTATTGTTTGCCCATTTACTTTAAATATTTTTCCTTCTCTATTCTCAAGTTCCACCGCACCATAAGGAGAAACTTGCACTACCTTGTAAGGTCCCATCCATCTAGATTTCAACTTCCCAGAGTGCAACCAAAGTCTTGAATTAAAAAGTAGGACCAAATCACCTAGTCTGAACTCCTTTCTTGCAATCCTTTTGTTATGGTAGATCTTCATTCTCTGTTTATAGATAGTCGCACTTGATGAAGGGCGTACTCACGCACTTCATAGACATATTTTGCCTGTACTTTACTATATTTTGAGAACAAATTATGTGTGTTTGCATGTGTTTATATTATATATTTGTGAAAATTAGCTAACATGTGTGATTAGTTGTTTTTGGGGCTAAAAAGGATGGATTTGAATGTATTTAAGGCTTATGGAATGATGATCAAAAGAAGCTGAAGTCGTGGGCAAAGGTTGAGTTTGGAAGATGCAGAAACAGTGTACCAAAAGGGTTGAGGGAATGACTCGTTACATCTGGAAATGAGTCGTGAAGTTAGTTGTGGAGACTGAGAAGAGAAATTTTGAGAAAAATCCAGTGAAGGTAACGGAAGACATCACGAATCGTCAGGTGTTTACACAACTCATTGTGAGAGCATTGGTAGGAATCGTAGGTGCACTGAAATTTTTGAGAGTTAGACCACGAGAGGCCTAACAACTCGTGCCCATGCACAACGAGTAATTAGGTGACCCGTTTCCACAACCGGCGATGCGACAAGGTCTCCAAAATGGGAAAAAAGTGGATTTCCTACTTCAACTAGGAAAAGAAAAATTAAATCCCAAGCCAAATTCATCAAGGAATGAGGAAAGCATCTAACTACT